>BMAO01023520.1:0-121070 GCA_019973975.1 Trichonephila clavata
ATTGTGCTTCGTTCAGTTACGTATTACTAGGTATGCGAAAATGACTGTAAGCAAAATTTAAAATTACAGGAGGAGGATGTAAAGAATCTTCGAATAAATTCAAAGGTGTTTTCACATTTTAATTAACGGAAGATTTTAACAAATCTTGATGGTTACGAAATCTCGGTTTAAATACATGACTCCGTATTCGATCCACATATTTTGTACATTTCTTCTCACAAACAATAAAATAATTTTTTTAACATAAAAATCAGACTATAAATAAAATTATTGAAAAATACCACGATAATCATTTTTCTTATTTTGTCAGTTATACGATTAGTGTACAGTTCAGATAGGACAAGATTAATAAAAAAGAAATAATAGAGCTAAAAAATTCTAGTCTTGTGAAAATGTTTTCCTGCTTTACTTTTGCCTAATAAATGGTTTTATTCATAAGAGCAATAGTAAAAAATTCCTCTTGCAATGAAATTTCCATTTTAAAAACTGCTTACTTTAAATTCCTTGAAAGTGAAAAAGAGAAAAAGACATGAAAAATTCTTACGCCTTTCAACCACGCGAAACTTTATCTTTCTTCCAACAACATCGCATATTACTGTCATTGGACTTGCAAATGTTTCATTCTTTTGTAATTAAAGAAGGAAATGACTCTTCACTTCACAAGTTTAGTTTATTTATTTTAAATTTCTGGCTTAAATTCGTGATAAGTACGCATACTTTTACTTCCAAATTTTCTCCTTAAAATTTAAATGATTTTTTTAAAAAAAATACATTTAATTTATTTTGTATTACAAAAAAAAGAAAGTTTAATTTTTTTATTGAATTTTCAATATTTTTAATGAGATTTCAAAAAGTTGCAATTATTACCTCGTTACAATATTTCTTCATATTCAATTGTATCTTTCTTAAAACTATTTGCATAATTGTGGCTATCTAGAGATTTTTGTAGTTTTTATAGATCAATTAAACTACATAAATGAAAGTGAAAAAAATTAACACTATTTGAAATAATTGAATGCTTTCGAACACAAAGTCCCGAGAAATGTTTTCTTAGGAATTCTCGAGAACGATATTTGGCGTAGAAGATACAACACCAAATTAAACCAAATGTTCGAAGAGCCAGATGATGTTAAGTACATTAAAATTAGCCGCCTCAATTTGACTGGACATACGAGGTGTGGCAGATATACATACAAATAATACCAAAACTGGTCCAATAAATCATTGTACTTACGGTATCAGTTCTCCGTCACATTATCACTTTCGACGTTGTCCCCATCAGCATTCACACACTTCTGCATTTGATGCTGCCGTTGCTAGTAACAGTTCTGGAACGAGACTTTTGGAAGGCCCTTCTCCGTTTTTGCCGGAAGCTCTTGAATTAAGGTAAAATGAGTTCCCCTTTAGCAATATTTAAAAGTAGGACATAGAAAGAAATCGCATGGAGCCAAATTAGGTAAATAAGGAGGATGCCCCATCATAGTAATGTTTTTTCTGGTCAAAAACTGCTTGACAGGGCCGTGTAAGTGGATGCATTGTCCTGGTGCAACAGCCATCCATCACTCCACAACTGTGACATTTTGTTTCTATTTTTTCACGAAAACTTTTTGGTACTGTAATTTGGTAGTGTTGATTAACAGTCGATCACTGGGATTCCACGCAATCATTACAATTCCATTAATCTCGAAGAAGATAATGAATTTTGACTTTGAAATGCGTGCTTTTTTCAGTCTTGGGGATCCTGGAGACTTCCACTACATCGACTTGCCCTTACTTTCTGGATCATAGGTAAAAATCAGTGTCTCATCACATGTTACAACAGATTTCATCAAATTTAATTCGTTTGTAATGCGTTCTAACAGATCCCCCCCCCCACTAAACCTTACGGCACTTTTTTGGTCATCGGACAAAACTTTTGGAACGACCATCGCATAAATCTTCCTTATATGTAATTCTTCAGTTAAATTGCGTCGATCAGTTTCCCTATCCAAGTTAACCACCTCTGCCACTGTACGAATAATTTATCTACCGGTCATCCCGGATTGCATCACAAACTGTGGCAATGTTTTGGTCTGTAATCGCTGAACTTGGACGCCTAGGACATTCATCAACTTCTACACTGTCCCTTCCCCTGAAAACCGCTTATGCCATTTAAGGGGACTCGGTACCCTTTGAAATTTTTTTTTATTTATAAATTTAAAAATTATATTTAGCATTTCATATAATGTTCATATTCAATAAAACAATATGAGGTGTAATTTTGCACATATTTTTCACACAATTTAAAAAAATAAATTTTTTTTTTTAAAAAATGAAATTTTTTAAAATCCTAATCCTTTTGTATTTATTAATATTTTGACATGAAATTTTTTGTAACATTCTTAAGGATGTTTTAAACAACTTTAGGGATCTATTTTACAATAACTTAATTGGTTGTGGAGAAAAAAAAAATGTTAATACATATGCTGAAATTTAACGAAAAACCCAATATCGACTACATTTCAATTTTTTTAAAAAAAAGTATTCAGTTTATAGCAAAATGGATCCCGAATTTTTTTACATGCATGATTTATAACACACAGAGAAAAAATGAAAGTGATGGGTTAATAATTGTGGAAGGAATAGCATTTTGAATGAACTAATGTATTGAAAAAACACAAGCTGAGAAAAACCATTTTAAAGTTTATACTTCTGGAAAAATTATTATTATAATCTCAAATAAATTTAAAATACCATTTTAAAACATTATCTATACATTTTTCTTCAAAATAATTGCTTTTTCATATTAATTGAACTAATATTTTCTATAAATGATACATTTTTACACAGGAATAATTGCACATAAATATCAAGAAAACTCGAAGAAAACGTTAAAATTTTCTTTTCTGTTGTAACAGAAGTTTTAAAATCTTTTGGTTCACATAATATTTAAATAATATATTTGTATGAAAAACATATGATGAAAAGAACTGAAATTATAAAATTATTAATATAGAATGCCTAAATTAAAAATATTTACATGCACACATTTTACAAAAAAACAAAAACAAAAACAAACATTATAATACCTCAGAAATATCCTGCTTTATATGTAACTCCTTCCTTTTTTTAATTAATATTTCTCTTTTTAAAATAGCTTTTTTTATCATTGCGTGCATGCTAGTATTTGGTGTTTTCCCGTCTGATTCTAAATTATCTTTTACGGGATTCGAGCATCACACCAAGATCATGCGAACATTTCCCCAAAGATATATGTAATGCTTTTTGGGTCTCTCTCACAGTACGTAGAGTCCCTTTGTTGAATTCACAAATTGCTTCCTTTACGGCATGTGTAACTCTGTCTTTGGATACAAATATCTACTTTGGACACTTTGACCAAATCATGTTGTGTAAGCTTTCATTAGCGTTTTGGGTTCCGCAATTAACGCACCTTTCCCAAAGTTCATTTGAAGCAAGCCGTTGATAAATAGAAAGGATATGTGGCAAAAAACTTTCATTAATTGGAGTCACAACATGTTGTTTATGCAGAGCTGGACTGTGTCCTTTTGCTTTTGCGGACTGGTAAAAATACCATCAGTCTGCACCGATTGGACATTTCGAATGCTGAGGCTTTTGGTCTGCCGAAATGCAGTGATATAAAGTAGCATATATTGCTTTTTTCATGGCGGGAACATTGCCTTTGTTTTTTAGTATAGCTTTTTAGTAGTATAAAGTTAATTTTTTAATTGTTGATGACTCTTTTAATGTGCCGTGGCCTTTTCCACCTAATGAAATTCCACGGGCCCTCGATTCCTTGACAGCGTTTCGTAGACCAGTGCCTAACCTTTTGCTGACATGATTAATGCACTCTTCTTTTTTATATCTCAGTCTTATCCCCATACACATTTTTTTCTGTTAATTAGTTGAAGGTTTTACAATCCCCATCAGACAATAAGGTGCAATAACGAAATCCCAACGCTTGTGATCTTTCCCAGAGGATCAATGCAGCCTCCATTTCTATCGAAGTTGATGAGCCGGAATGATTAACATCACAATCCTTCCTGTGTCCTTCAAACCAAATGTTATATTCTGCACTTGTGACTCTCCAAGTTCTCTTTTTGCTACAGAAAAATTGCGACATACCTTGCACATGACTTCAAAATCAATTACATAGCCTGTAAGTATATAAATAACACAAGCTATGTCAATCAGAGATGTATGTCCACGCGTCAACCAGCTACCATCAAAGGAAACACTTATGTTCACAACGGGAACATCAGTTAGTGCTTCGTAAGCATTTCTCACTTCACTGTGTACTTCTTTCAGCAAATGCTCTGCATCAATACCATAGGCTTTGTGAAGAAGTTTAGTACATTTGCTATAAGTTCTAGAGGTAAAAGGAGATATATTTACTGCCATGCAAAAATTTTCAATTGCAGAGTAACTTTTTCCAATATTAGAGAATGCTTGTGTGACACGTAAATTAATATCAGGAATGGTATTACCCTGCCTTTCATTAGACGTTTCTACAGCGCAAACTTTTTCAGCACAAGATTGCAAGTTAAATTTAACACATAGGAAAATCATACCTTTTTTCCAAGGGCAAGCTTTAGAGTTTGCTTGTCACATTCAGGGCATTTTAGTTTCATAAACATTTTGCTGATTTGCTCAAAATTCACAATAATGAAATTTCCAATTTCAGAATGTTCAGTTTTTTCAGGATAAGATAACTGCTCAATTCTGATTTTAGCAACTAATTTGTTTTCTTCTGTGACACATGTATTCACAGCATCACTACACCAACGTTTGCTTTTCATTTGAGCAGAATGATTTCTACGTTTAACTCGTGGCATTTTTAAGAGAAATCTTCAAGAGATAATAATAGGAAAGATAATATTGAAATCTCAACAGTCTTTAAAAGACAGCAATCAGTAAAAGTCTTAAAAAAGACTGTTTTTTTCAATGTAAAACGTAAATAAAACTAGCACTATAACAGCAAAACAAACGAAAGAAGCGCCAAAACAACAACAAATAGCTTGTAATAAAAGTTGTAGTCACTAAAAAGTACGATAAAGCATTTCAGTTATGGTTAAAACAAAGTAAGATTTATTTTTAAAAAGTAGTTGATAAAAATTAGTTTAAAATGACTGACACCTCTAAAAAGGGGGCGTGGTCGAATTTTTAAATTTGTTTGTTTACATTTTTCAAATGCAATTTTTTCCAACTTCTAATTTTCAGGCATACAAAAGTGATATATCAATCGAAAGGTAATCGTTCAAAGAATATAACTAAATAAAAATAAAAGAAAACGATAAATGAGTCATTTTTGCGGTACCAAGTCCTCTTAACATTTGAAATGTTTCGCGGCTGATTTCTTCACAAGAAACTTGGTCTTTATTCCCTGTTCGGCTTTTACATTAGACCGTTTTCCGGCAGAATGCAGTTGCATTTGTTCACTAAATGAAGCAAATCTTCCAAATGGTGTGATCGGTTATGTGGAAACTGATTGCATGGATAGAGGAGATGTGTGGGGGATGACGTCACCGAAACAATTGTTGCCATATCCATTCTTTTTTCAAGTTACACACTTAGTCTCATTTCTTTTGTGTCACACCTCGTTTTATCCACATGAACAACACAGATATTTTAAAAGAAATCTTTTCGGTTAGACCACGCAACACTTGATGATAAGGAAGACCTAAATTCCTATAGATAGATCCAGTGGTGGATGATTATTTGGTCCTTAAAAAATAAAAATCAGAAAAGTTTGGCTGCCAACATAGATGATTATAAACATCTGGCTCAGAAAATCTTAGACCCTTCTCTGCTGTCGCGCCATAGATGATAATGATACAATCAGTGAAAATATGGAACTCATAACACGTAAAGATAAAATAATAAAGATTTTTACAAGCATAACTAAAATACCTAATTGAAAAAAATATCGAAAAGGTAAAATGTTCTCATTCGATCTTCTAGCTCAAGAAGTTCGAAATAAAATACTTAAAATTAAATCATTCAATATTATTTCCCTGAGAGAGAAGAAACTAATAGAAGTTAACATTTATTACTAGAGTTTCTTACAAGAGTTTAACATTTGTTTAAATTTCTGTTGAGAATTTACAAGCCTCTTACTTTAACTCTTTTAACTGTTGAAAAATAACAAAATATAAAAGTAGATGAAACAATCTAAAACTACATGCATAAAGATAATTCTAGCTCACACATCTCTCAAATATATAGGTGTGGCCCAAATGAAAAATGGACATATATGTGGGATTGCGTCAGAAATATATAGGGGTTGCCCAAATGTAAAGTGGACATATACGATTGCGTCAGAATAAGTGCAACTATAGCAGAGCCACCAAATAGGGACACGAAGGAAGGTAGGAAGTGTACACCATAGAATGTTTAACAGTGAAACCTGTTAGTGGTAGAGGAAATTAATCTGAATTAAAGTCGTGCCATATAAGGATGCGTCCAGATTAGAACAACGAGCGGTAGTAAGGTTTCTGATTGCAGGAGAGAAGTTTAATGCGGGCATCTATCGACGAACAGTGGTAATCTATGAGGAGCACTGTTTAGGTTAAACATCTTGGAACACTTGGTATAAAAGTTTGCATGAAGGGCAGTAAACGATATCGGATGTCCATGGTAATGTCTGCCCGCACGTCTACTATGAAACCAAGGCAACTTTAAAGAACTCCGTTGGGAAATGTTAGAACACCCACCATATAGTCTGGATTTGTTACCCTGGAACTTAAGGTCACTTAAGACAGTATTACGTTTCTGTATGGACAATGAAGTGAAAGAAGCTGGGCAGGACTTCCTCAAGAATCAGCATGTTCTTTCTAGAGTGAAGACATAGACTTGCTGCCGAAACAACGGGACCTGCATTACAACCATCCTTCAGAGCGATTTCTTTTGATTTCCAATAGCATCATTCTTTTTACTGAACTTGTCCACTTTTCATTTGGGCAAACTTTATAGAAAATAAGGAGAAAACTAAAATATAAATTCCTTTACAAGTTTTGCTTGTCAAAACATAATCTTTTTGATAAGTTATATGACATTAAGGATGCAATTTAATCTCATATATGGTTTGATAAGAAATTTAAAAATGCTACTTGAAGTTAATGAGGTCTTCTTCTATAATAAAATGATTCGAATATTGTCTTCATATATTTAAACTAGTGATAAAAACTATGTGTGGCGAGGTACACATTGTAAAAAAGTTCAAGAATAAAAAGCGAATACAAAACTCGCCTCAGAATGTTTTGAGAGAGAGAATTACTTGCACACTATATCTTTTTAAATGATTATGTGGATTTAAGTAAATTTAAAGGCATTATGTGAAGTAGAATTGTAAGTATTCCTGCAGTCTTGTAAAATGCTAACTCAGTGATTTCGTATGGGAAGTGAAGCTTGGACAGAAGCTCTGCTTATACGGATGTATCAACGGAACATTAATTTTTATACATTAAACCATTTCCATAAGTATGTACCGAAATGGCTTCCTCTGGGACACAACCAGGCTCACTGCAATGTTAAAAAAATGCTTTTATTACACCGTAAATCGGACTCGTAATAACTACATTCAGAATAACCAGGCTGTTAAAGGTTAACTTTTTATGAAACGGATAAAGACATTTTTTTCCCAGTAACGTTCTTTTAAAAATAAACAGTTTTATTGTTTGATCTTGCCAGAATCATGATCAAAATTGACATTTTGATAAATATTGACAACATTATGCTGAATTATTTGAACATAAACGTTTGTCTTTCTCCCGGTTGCTTTTGGATATTTTTAAAAGAGAAAGAAAGTGGGTGGAAATTGTATACCTTAATGGTCACATATTACTTTTTAAGCCAACGAGGAAAGTCATTTAGACACCAAATTGCATTTACTTAAAGTATCCAAGTAACTTATTATTTTTTTTCAATTCCTACTACAAGATCACTCTCTCTCTCTCTATATATATATATCTTGTTCAAATGTTTAATAATTCATAAAATACTTTTTACTCATCCACTCAAGTTTAAAAAAATTTTTTTTTAATTTGTAGGGATTGACGCTTGATGTTAATACAGTTTTTTTCAAATTCAGTTAATTTATTAATTCAGTTTAATTAATGAATAAATAGCAACAAAAATAACCGTCCAAAACCATATATAAAAAAGGAAAATCGCTCGTTGTGTCCCTGTAGCGCAGTGGATAGCGTGTTGGACTTCTAACTTAAGGATTGGGGATTCGAATCACACCTGGGATGGCCTAATTTCTGAGAATGTGATTTCTTTTTACTATACTTCTTTATTGCAAGAATTAAATTTAATTGATGAACAAAAATAGTAACAAATAGAAATAATAGTCCAACACCATATCTAGGAAGGAAAATGGAAAATCGCGCTTTCTCTATTTTGCCACTTAATATTGTGATTCTGTCAAATGTATATACATATTTTTTTTGTAATTGTACAGTAAAAAGTAACTAAAATAATTTTTTTTTTGTTGACCTAAGTAGGAATTGACTTAATTTTTTTATATTACTTATTTTAGAGATTTACTTTAACAATACACACACAATTCTAATTTGTCTTTCAAAATATATGATTATTTAAACATATATAACCATAAAATGAGTCGAATATCATCTTTACATGTTTAAATCCATGATAAAAACTATGTGTGGTGAAAAAAACTGTTCGCACACGCACACAATGCAAATACAAAACTCGTTTAAGAATGTTTTGAAAATTAATTGCACATTATATCTTTTTAAATGTTTGTAACTTTACATAAATTTAAAAGCTTTGTGTGAATTAGAATAGAAAGTCTACCTAAATCCTGCCGGTATAATCTTAACTCAATGATTACGCATGTGAATTAAAGCATGGTCACAAGCTCTGCTTATGCGAATGCGTGTATCAACGGAACATTAATTTTTACGCATTCAACCACTCTCATAAACACATACCGAAACGGCTTCCTTTGGGACCTAAGTAACCTCTCTACGGTCTTACAAAAACGTTTTTATTACATCGTAAATCCGAATCGTAATAACAACATTCAGAATAACCAAGCTGTTACGGATTAGCTTTTTATAAAATGGATAGAGACATTTGTTGTAGTTCCGTTCACTTGAAAGAAATAAAAACTTTTATTGGTTTAATCTTGCTAGAATTAAGTTCAAAAGTGACGTTTTGATAAATATTAACTACATTATGCTGAATTACTTGAACATAAACGTTTGTCTTTCTCTCGGCTTGTTTTTGGATGTTTATAACAAAGAAAGAACCTCTTGCGTGTAAAATTTCAGACATTAATGAGCCCATTTCACATTTTAACATGAAGTAAGAGAGTTATTCACTTACTTAAAGTATTCAAGTATTTTGTAGTTTTTTCAGAGACCTTCTTTTAGAAAATATACACAATTCTAATTTATCTAATTGCATAAGTTAACAGGAAATTTTTAATGCATACGAGACGTACAATAAAAGTATTTTCATTTTAAATTTAAACAAACAAAATAAGTCAAAATAAAGTTTTTTACCTGCAGAATGGGGAAAATGCACTACAAGTTATGTGGTAAAAGAATTATTCTATCACATTTATATTGCTGTAATTATACTGTGTATGACAGATACAAAAAAGGGCAACATTTGGAGATATTTTCAAATCTCTTAAAATTGTGTACATCTAAATATAGTTTGTTTCAGAGTGAGAGAGAGATATACACCTAAGGAATTTTTATTATTATATAACATGAAAAAAGCTTGTCTCATATTCGTCTTCTGTTACATTTTCAGACACATCAGTGTATTTTGTGTTTCATCTTTTCACCATCGGTGTTTGATTGTTAGAATAAAGATCAGCCATAATCAGAACGTATTTTATTATTCTATCAGTTAATTCTAACAACCCAGGGTAGGAAATGCATCTTTTATTTAGGAGCAAAAGCACGAGAGAAGGGATATTTAATATTTAATTATAATTCAAATAACTTACTCTTAGAACGTTTTGGTAATATACGGTCTGAATTATCGTAATTCCTTTCCAGCTATTCGACTTCTAGTCATTATTAATTTAATCCAACTTATTGACTAAATCGTTAATTAACATTCTTTAATTATTCAACAATTAAACGTCTCTCGACTAGCTTACAGCTAATTTCCTCTAATCACTAACTGCTAACTTCTAACTCCTAACCACTAACTTCTCGTACCTAAAAGTTAATGCATACATATCATCCTTCATTTACATAAACCGTGTCTTCTTCTTCGGGAGAAAGTTTTCAAAAGAACAATATTTAAAGGTAATAGTTTTCCCTAAGAGGATTGGTAAAGGCTCGCGCATAGACCTGTTACATTGTGTAATCCACAAATAAAAAAAGAATCTTCCGTTCTATCTAGAGATTGTTAGATATAATATAAAAGGGCCCCAAATGAAAGTGGCATTGCTGTAATAACTCCCCACTTTGAAGAGAAAGATGGTTGCGCATGGTCCTACAGATGGCGCACAGTGCTGGGAAAGGATGAGATGTCGTCATATCCCGCCAGATGCGTGTGTGATAGCGTTGGAGCGTGTTTAAAGGTATCTATCGCTTCATGGATGCCTCCAAACGGTACGACTGTCAATGCTGCCACGTACTGTGCTCTATTTCATGAAGGACATCAAGAACCACTGACGTGGCATGCTGGAATGTTCTCAATTTTTTTCCGTTACAGCCTGGACCTCTCGCAGTGTGGATATAGCATCTTCGGTGCTTTCCAGAAAACTCTGAAAAAACGGCGATTTTCTGACTATAATGAGGCACAAACTGCTGTTGAAAATTGGTTCCGCAACTAACACCGGAGCTCCTTCACAAAGGGTATCCATCATGTCGTGGACAGCTGGGACACTTGTTCCAAATTGCAAGGTGACTTTGTCTAGCCTATTTGTAACTTCTGTATTACTTTCTTTCCTTTGTATACTAATTTATAAAAATAGCATTAACTCGGCATCACTCGCGTGAAAAAAACGACCTAAAGTTCTCGCGCAGGGTGTGTCATACCCAAGGGAATTTACGCTGTGTTTTTACAGTAAAATTTGTATACAAGGGGTAAAAGGAAGAAAATTAGGAAGCACAATATGTTTTTTACATTTTTCACACTTAAATTTAGTTTTTCTGTTCTTTTTATAAGGGCATTCAGTGCATTGTTTATACACTCCTTTAATCGCGTCGTGAGTGAGTGCGATGTTTTCACTGGATCTTAATTTTTTTAAATCTGTATCTTTTTCAAACTAAACATATAGGAGTTAACTTCTTTATTCTTTAAATTTAAAAATTTTGGAATTTCTTTTTTATTTTCTTTTATTTTGTTTGCAGCAATTGTTTTCTTTTCCAAAAGTTCATCTGAAAGTGGATAAGATGTGTACCAGTTATCTCCTTTAAATTTATGTTCTTCTCAAATGTTTTTGTGTCTCTACACATAAAACATTTATTTTCAACAGTGTCTCCTTTTCTAAATCTGGATCGATTTCAGTGGAGGAATCATGCTTGCTGTTATACTCTTCATTCGCTTTTTCCTCATCATAACCGCGAAGATTATTTCTTCATCCGAAAATACTGTTGTAATCTATCTATTAAATACTGTATCTATTAAATTATTAAATATCACATTTCTTCATCATAACCACAATAATACGCCATAGCATAAGGAAGATTTAAAACACACACACATGTTCATGCGTCCCGAACTGCAACGGTGATTCACGTGCAGGGTATGGCATACCCGAAGTGGTGATATCCAAAAATATACATTTAGAATTAGCCTACAAGCTAAAATCCCTCAAAGGATATGACCTTAAAGTCAGCTACACGAGAAACTATCCATTTTTACAAAAAAGGTTTTGAAGGAGCGTTGAAAAAAGTTAGACGGTGGGTATGACACACCCTGTGCGAGTAGTGCCGGGTTAAATCATTTATCAAATTGATTGTAGTGTCATTTTCATTTGGGCGATACATATACATTCTTTTAAATGACTTAAAATGTGTCAGGTTTAATTTAATTCCATGCTTTTATATTACCCACTCACATACTCTATTTACAGACATCAAAAGATTAAAGTATTGCACATGCACACTTAAGATTTCTTCGTAAAGAAAGGGTACAGGCTGTACAGCGAATATACCTAAATCTACAAAAATTCGGTTTGAAAGTATGGGTGTATGTTATACGACTATACACAATGTATTTATTCAATAATAAACAAGACGCTTGTTTCAAATAGTTTATAAAAATACTCGCAATTATTTTCTGTAAAACAAAACTTCTGTAAGTATGACTTATGTATACTTCGATGTGGGTTGTTATTTAAAAATGCTTTTGCACCTTGGATGTTTTTTATATTTAAGGCAATATACTGATCGCAGATCGGAGTTTGAGGATTTTATCTTATCAGCCTCAAAGAACAAGGCAGTTCTTCAGGGGTGTTGGAAATTTATTGTCAAAAAACAATCCTTGAAATACAGGATAAAGTACTCAAATTTGCTTAATAAATCTCAGAAGAACTTTACACTATCTAGAATGCTCAGACGCAACAATTAATGTCTAAAATACAAGGGTTGTCGTGACCCAGTCCTATCTTGGACTGGGTTCACATTGCCCGGCGCGTCTCTAGGTGTGGAATGAAACATATTATCACCAACGAACGCCATAATTACAAATATTTATTAACAACACACAAATACAATTAACAAGTCACACTACAAGTAGAAACCCTGGAGTGATTATTCAATTCCTTAGATTAATCCTGATACACAACTCTAACATTCAATTCTAACCTTTAAATCTAATATTCCCTACTAAATAATCTCAGCTATCAGAATTGACAAAGGAGACGAACGCTTACTAACGTCAGGTCGGTACTAACTCTAATCCCTTCGATTGCTTCAATGATTAACAATATCAATTACTATCTAATACGCGCTAAGCTCGCTGGAGAGATCCGTAGACGATACTTACAACTAGTTTGGCAATTCCTTCTCCTACTGCTTTCTTACTAAATCTAGACTTTATATAGTCGAATTCATTAGCATATCACTATCTCGTGTTTTTCCCGAGGAGGCTGTGAAATGGAATAATTGCTGGCCCCAAAGTTACCCAAGAGGATTAATGGAAAATTGACGCGGATAGACCCGTCACAGGGTGTAAAAAATTGTTCTCAAGCACTCGCTTGTCCTACACAACAGCCGAAGTAATAATCAATCGTTGGTTGACTCTTCAAGGTCAAATAAATTCTTCTCTTCAATGGTCAAAACAAGACTAAATCTTCAACGGCCAAAACAAGTCAAACAATGTTTCGGCAAGAGACTCTCTATTTATACTTCTTAAGGATCTTTCGAGAAAAATCCTTTTGCGTCATAGATCGTGACATTAATAAATTTCTCCACTAATTTTTAGAAGAATCAATAGGGTCGCGAACTCACCAAAAATGGTAGACAAGTCAGCAACATGGTCGCTAAAAAGGCTGCCAACTTGGTTCTATCGCTAGGAGTTCGCCTAGTTTCCATTGAATAGCTATTATAATGTAAGGAAAGGCATTGCTTGATAATATATATTACAATTTTAACATAAAATAAACAAAACATAGAGTAATATAAGGATATTATACATCCAGATTTTAATTACTTACATTATTTTTAAAAATATTTCCACAAAATTTGTAACAATATCCTAACTTCGTTCATATTAAAAGATCTTTTGGGGTTACATAGGATTTCAAATTCAATATAATTTTTGTAATTATTTAAGACTACTCACCGATTTCCTCATATGTTCATTAGAAAGTTCTTCAGCATGAATTTTTTTGTAATAAAATCAATATTAAAATAAAAACTTATCATTTTTTTTGTTTCTCCTCAATTTGTTCCATGCGCATAGTCACGTTCTTTGTTGTTCAGATACCATCTTGTGTATTTTAAATCAATAAATTCAATACTATACTCTTAAAACCCTCTTAATGCTTCACAACAGTTTTTATGTTTTATTTGAGGTTGAATTATTTCTCGTATGGATTAACATCCTAACGAAGTAATTATGAGGTTTTTCTCCTTATTTGAAACCTTAAATAAAAGAAAGGGTTCTCAATTTCCGGCGCTGTACTTTTATTTGAATCTATGCATTATTCATAAAGGGGTGATTGTAAGAACAGGCTCTCTTTGAAATGAGATTTACATTTCCAAGAAAACAGTCGTCTTCAAACCATGAAATAGTGTTTAAAAAAGCGGTAAGTGTTGAAATCCGGTACCTTTCTTCAAAGAAACTAATAATTTTTCTCTTTGTGTCTCTGCAGCCATTATATTTGGTGTTGAAGTAGTAAATAAAGTTTTCTCTATATATGAAAGGTTTCACACTTACATGCATAATTTAATTAGAAAGATCCATTTTTTTCTCTTAACTCCTTTTAATTTCCATTTCACTAAAGCTGAAAAATCTTTCGAAATATTTTATTCCTTGTAAAACTCTTTTCTTCTGTATGCCCCTTCCTAATCATATCTAATCTGATTTACCTTTTCTTAGCGTGAAGACAAAAAGAAATTCTTTTGATTTGAATATTAGGCATTCCGGAGATCAAGAGGTTGCAGATTTTTTAAAATTGATTTGCTACTTTGTACTTTTCAAGATTTTATGCAGCGCATATATAAACTTCATGACTAGAAACAACCGAAGATTTAAAACAATTACCCTGTGAAATAGAAATAAAAGCCAAAACTTCTGAATTTGAAGGAGACATTGAACTATAGGCATTATAAGGAGATCTAATTCAGACAGATGTTTAGAAACAATAAATGTTTCTTTTTAAATTTTGCAGAATGAAACTTTGGTGGATCATATGTTTTTCAGCAAATGAAAGTAACGTAGTCCAGTTACCAAATGTAAATCCAAATAAATTCTATGATGATTTTAGTTATGTTTTTGGAATCGCTATGAAAATTGTAATAATACAATAATTCCTTTATGTATATATATATACATATATATCGCTTTAAACCAGAAATATTTTTATCTTTAAACGTTTAACTCTTCTGGTTATTAACAATCTATTAACCCCAATGACACTGGAAAAAGGGGGGGGGATTCGCTAGCGTAGACGGTACCTGCATAAATGTGGCGGTTGGGCTTTTTTAGTGAAACAGGTCATCTGTGAAATTTTCCGAGTTACACATTTTTGAGCTCTAAGTTAATAGAAGAAACAATCTTAATCCAACTAAAATTGTTAAAAATAAGAAAATTATTGATGCATAATTTATTCATTCATTGACTCATTGTTTATTTACTGGGAAAAATCTTTAAAGCATATTTTTGTTTTTGACAATTATAAATAAACATTGCTTTTTTTACAACATGTTTTCAAAATGCTTTCACAGTTTTGAAATCTTTCCTCCTGAGGCTTTGAAATACCATCAACTCATCAAAAATGGCTATACATATCAGGCTTTTTATCCTGTCCTGGAATGGCCAGGGTAAAAGGCATAGCATGTATAGCAGGCGGTTCATAATACTTCGATCACACACACACACACGCACGCACGCACGCGCGCACACACACACACTGTTATCTTCATCATCAGTTAAAATATTTTCGTTAGTAGGTGGAGAGGCTGCTACGCGCGCTTCAGCTATCTCTAACTTAAATTGTAAGAGGTACCTTTTGATTGTTGGAGAAATTTTATTTGATATTGCATCTTGTTTGCCCTGAAATCAAGAATTTGCAACAGCTTAGACAATAAAAGGAATGCGTTCAAGAGACTTTGATGGTAAAGAATGATCAAAAATTATCTTGTCTTTCCACTGAAATTCATTCAATTTTCATGTTTTTCTTCATCGCTGTCAACTGAACTTGATTCTCATTCCAGTATACGGGATTCATAAGTTTTGTTTGCAGCATACTCATCATCCGATGCTATATTCTTTCTCATATTATAATATGTCTCTGTACTAAATTTCATGGCAACACAGTAAATAGTTCATCAGTTTACACAAATCTTATGTTTGTGACCTTAATTTTGGACGAGTGTATTTTAAGTGGAGGGCAAAAATCAGAGTTTTCACGAGAAAATGCGCATAATTATTTCTAGATAAAACTGTACGCGATAGACTTGGAAAGTTTAACCTAATAGATTTTGACAATCGATAGCTTTAAATATATATCAGGGCCGTGGGTAGCCCAGTGGTTAGAGCATCGGACTCCAGACGTGAAGGCCTGGGTTCGATGCCCGATGCCACCAAATGCCCGCCGAGTACAAAACGGAGAACGTGCTCGTTAAATCTGTGGGTCCGAACGGTGTCGCCATCTATCGTGTTGCGTGAGCAAAGTCACACTGTCACCTTCTTGGGGGGCTCAAAGCTTAGGCTAACGACAGGCGTAAAATTCTAGTCCTTTGCCGCGATGAATTTCGTGGACCTTGATCTGGTGTTACTGTCGACCAGGTAGCATAAGCAACAACAACAACAACAAATATATATATATCAGTGCTAAGGAAAATGTATGACTAAACGAAAATGAATAGAAAGAGGCACTAATATTGATAATGTTACGTCTGTCATATAAACTCTACATTGTTAAAAAAAAGAATGAAAACAATACAACGCACGCTCAAATCTTCTGTTTACATATTGCAAATATGTAAAGCAGAGTTTCTCAAACTGTGGGGCAAGCCCCCTTAAGGTGGGCGCGAGCATATTGAAAAGTCGAAAACTAAAGATTATTTAAGAAAATAAATACTTTATGGAAAACAAACAAAAAGCACACATTTGGGTATAATAAAAAATAACATACAGTTATACAATACACATTTAAATTTATCAGTACTCTGCGCAATGTATTTTATTATTAATTTAGTTAAGTTAAAAAAAGTTTAAAATTACCACACACACACACACAGTGGCACCATGGGCTTGTCATATAAAAATTATATTCAAAAATTAATATTTTTCCTGATAATTCGTACGGTTTATAATTAATTTCTCAAGTGCCGGTTAAAAGTACCCCAATGCCACTGTTTTCCACACAGATGCGCCTATGCAATGTATTGAGGGGGTGGGGTAAGAAAAGGAATAAATAAGCAAATCCTATGAAATAAGTAAATACTTCGCAATCATACTGTGTCTCAAGGTCCTTTTATTCCAAAGATTTCGGATTAGTTTTATGGATAGCAGTACACAGAAAAGATCGTACTTCGGAAAGACATATATATACGTCCGGGACATTATCGTTTTAGTTGAGCGAGACGTTTATAAACGTCGGTGACAACAGGTCGATGTCGTGTTGTAGCTTTAGAGTCAAAGTATAGTATTATTGAATTCAATACTTTGTGTTATTGTTTGGAAGGGGGGGGCAATGAAAATTATGATTGGATATTGGATCACAAATAGTGAAAGTTTGAGAAGCACTGATGTAAAGTTATTTTAAAAGCAGATCACAGAAAATGCCCTCAGTATACAAATTAATTAGATAGTGACAGTAACAATACTTTTAATCAAAGAAACGTAGCTGAATAACTAAGTTGCAAGTCATGCTATGAGATAAAATCTAAATTCATTCAGGCTGTTGGAAGGTTGATGTTGAATTTAACACAGACAAATAATGCTTTAAAAATAAGTTAGCTGAACAGAAACAACCCTTTCAAAGCGTTCAAATTAGAAATTCTGTTATTGGTTCTATTATACATACACAAATCGAAATAACTTCTCAGAGGAGCTGAAAGAACGCATTAGAACACGGTTTAGAATTCGTCGATGTAGGACTTATAAAGGATATAGTACTTATTTTGATTGGAATAAATTATATTTGTGACACACATTATATGAAAGAAGTATCTGATAAGGAAAGTGTTTATTAGCTATGCAGAGCTTGTTTGGAAATTTAATAGAAAATTCGAAGAATTTAGAATTTTCAGAAAAAATTAGATTCTAATACTTATGAACAGCGGATGAATCTTCGACTGATAACTTTGAAAAAACTGGATTGCAGAAGGCAAAAATGTTTTGAGATGTGGAAATGATAAGAATAGGAAGACGTTGTTGCTTCTAATGCCATCCGTCTGACGGTGTCAGATCGAGGCCCACGAAATTCCTCGTGGCAAGGGGCTAGGTGTACGCCTGTCGTTAGTTTTTAGTTTTGAGCACCGTGCAGGTGACAGTACGATTTAGCTCAGTTCATACACGATAGATGGCGATACAACCTATCTCCACCTCCACAATTTATTCATGGAACTGGAGGGGAGGGAAATATTCTCCAGCCCCCTGCATCCGTGGTTGCTGCTACGACCACCCACAAGACTTTCGAACCCACTGATTTAAAGAGCACATACTCCGTGTGTACTCGGAGGGTATTTGGTGACATCCGGTCTGGCGTCTGATTCTCTAACCACTAGGCTACCCACGGCCCCATAAGAAGACGTAAAGAAACTTTGCTAAAAAACTCTGATGTAAAAAAGACGCCTTAACAAAATACTCTATATAGAAATAAAATGTATAGGATAAAATTGCTCAGAAAATGAAAAAAAAAAATTGTAGACCGACGCTTAACTACTTCCCTGTTTTGCCCAAACACCGCTCGGGTACTTAAAATGGTACTTCCCTGATTTGCCCGTGTACCGGTGGGCAACACTTTTTTCTACTCTAATCCTCCGATTTTCCCGTATTTTTTGTTCTTTTAATATGCAATGTCTCTAATAGTCTTGTAAAGTTAGGATTATAAAAAAATGTCTAAACGGCTTTCAAGGTTAGGTTTTACTGCATTCCTTTAGACTAGATAAGGTGGGAGTTTTCTTTTTACTAGATTGGTGTACCTCAAGCTACGAATACTATTTCTTTTAAATTTGGGGCTTAAAATAGAAGAAAAATGAATGATTATGATAGGCTCATAACAGAAAATAATTCTGATATTGACTCAGAGTGTCTGAAATTTCTGTCAATGATTTGTGGAAGCAATATGAAACTTTGTTATCGGACTTCTCCTCTGGTGAGATAGAACGGATCAGAGCACATCTCACAAATTACCCAATAACAAAAAACAAAAACAAAAAAAAAGGCAAGAAATAATGCAAAATAATATTTTTCCATCTTTTAGATACATCATTGTGGAATGCTTTCGTTTTATATCAGAAACTGGGAGGAAAATTATCTCATTTGAATTTCAGGCTTGTTATTATAGATATCCTTATTGAAAGACATTAGGTGTAAATGAGAAAAAAGACGGCCAGGAATTTTCCCCAGTCTTTTACAAATGACAGAAAATTTTTTTTAGATGTGATTCCTGCTACAAACAAAAATTTGAGACCAACAAGGCAATGTTTTGTTCGTTGTTCGGAAAAAAAAAAGTTTTGGAGAACTAGTGAGAAATGAAACACGATATTTTTGTCCCGATTGCGATGTTGGACTGTGCTTGTTTCCCTGTTTTAAAATTTACCTCACAAAAACAGAATTTTAAAAGAATAGTTAACTGAAAGTACAATATTATCTTTTTAAATCTAATATGCATTTTTGTAAGGTGTTCTTTTGAGTTTGCTTATATCTTCAGAAAAAAGCCAACTTTAAGAAAAAATAGGTTCTTTTCAATGAAAATAAAAATTAGCATAATTCTTTAAATTCAACATTTACAACATTTTTGATTGCTGATTCGAGTTTATATAATTGATTTTATCTTAAAAATGTTTACAAAATACATGCTTTTTTTTACATAATATGACAGAAAAAAGAAACTGTTAAGTGGTTAACTAATTTAAGCCATTAATACGAGAACAGTCCTGATTTACAGTTGTGAAAAAATGATATAATTAAAAAAATTTAGAAAAGAATATTTTATTGAATCTATTAAAACTGATTCAAATTGGAATAAGCATGCAATATATTTTTTTCAACATCATACAGTGTCTAGAATAGTAAAGTTCTAAGACCGGAGACGTGTCGCTTAAAACTGATGCCACAAAAGCTCCTAATGACTAAACAGTGTGTCCCAAATATAGCACCCAAACATTGCCCAGTCATATTTCTTGTTGGGAGTACACAAAAAATGCTCATAGAGCTTTATCCCTGTACTCGATCCATAGATTACGAGAATGGTACGAAAAAAAAAAAGTATGACGTCTCAGCAGGTATAAGGAAACCCCCCTCCCACATAATGGACACATCAACACCAGATTAGTGTATCTTTCCAGACGATAACGTGCAAAACGTCCGTTTCGCATATCGCGTCATGTGTGTATGCGTCGTGGAATGACGTTAAGCAGCCGTTTAACTCAGCATCTTGCAGCTACCGATATTCTTTGCTTGGTGTATTCTGTTCGTGGTTCGTCCACCTCGATGTGAACAGTGAACACCTGGCTTTGTAAATATTGGCAAATACTGCTGTTGATGTGTTAAACAGAGTATTTTTTCCTAGCACTGACTATATAACGCCCTACTTTGTTTACAACTAGGAGCCTGTGTGTTCTGAGTTTGGGTTTTATACATTGGATGCTCTGCATAGGTAGTGGCTCAAGTTTATATATGATACGGCCGAAGACCAAAGCTTGGCCAGAGTTGGTCACGAATTGGCCGGCCAAATCACTTTTCGAAAAAAAGTCCGAAGTAAAATATACAATTAATATTGTATATTCTACTTTTACTGGCCATTTCGCGAAGTGGATGGGAATACTTAGCCAAAGCCCGACTGACATGGTTGAACCCAGGGATTCGTGCACAATCTGCTCGATTTGCAGCCCAATGCCGTGCCAACTACACTAACTCGCAAAAGAGTGGTGCATTCCAAGTAATACTTTAAGGATCGTCAGTCTTTTTCTGCAAAATAAATCTATTGCTAAAATTTTCAGAATACATTCTCTTTCGAAATATCAGTTAATAAAATACGAACTTTCTTTCAAGTGGCAAAACTGTATTATAAGTAAATTAAAATAAACATAATGATATTTATGTCTCTCTATATATAAAGGAGAAACGCGACTCACTGACTGACTGATTAATCTCGATATCTCCGAAACTGTTCATACTACAGACTTGAACTTTGGTATACATGTTCCTTTCATGGAGTAGAGATCAGTTAAGAACGGATTTTTGGAAATTCTAATCGCAAAGGGTGTTACGGGGGATTAAGGGGCGTTATAAGTAATTGTTTCCATTTTTAAACTACTCGACGCACAATCTTGAAATTGGGTAAGTAGATTCCTTTCATAGAGTAGAGATCCACTACAAGATGAGTTTGGTGAAAATCGACCCCCAAGGGGCGTTGCGGGGGCGTTTTAGAAAATTATTTCCATTTCTAAACTATTAGATGCACAGTCTTTAAATTTGATAAATGGATTCCTTTCATAGAGTAGAGATCAGTTACAAGATGAGTTTTGTGAAAATAGCTCCCCAAGTGGCGTTGTGGTGGATTAAGGGGCGTAATAGATAAATATTTCCGTTTTTAAACTATCATATCTGCTTGCTTGAAAATTGGTAGGCATGTTTCTTTTAAGGAGCAAATATCCGCTACAAAATGGGTTTCGTGAAAATTGACCCCCAAGTGGCGTTGCATGGCTTAAGGGGCGTTGATAATTATTTCCAATTTTAAACTGCTTGACGGACAATCTTTAAATTTGGTAAGAAGATTCTTTTGATAGAGTAGAGATCCGCTACAAAATGATTTTGGTGAAAATCGACCCCCAAGTGGCGTTGTGGGGGCTTAGGGGGCGTTTTAGATAATTATTTCCATTTCTAAACTATTCAACACGCAGTCTTTAAATTTGAAAAATAGATTCCTTTTATAGAGTAGAGGTAAGTTACAAGATGAGTTTTGGGAAAATAGCCCCCCCCCAGTGGCGTTGTGGTGGTTTAAGGGGCGTAATAGATACATATTTCCGTTTTTAAACTAGCATATCTGCCTGCTTGAAAATTGGTAAGCATGTTTCTTTTATGGAGCAAATATCCGCTACAAAATGGGTTTCGTGAAAATTGACCCCCAAGTGGCGTTGCATGGCTTAAGGGGCGTTGATAATTATTTCCAATTTTAAACTGCTTGACGGACAATCTTTAAATTTAGTAAGCAGATTCTTTTCATAGAGTAGAGATTCGCTACAGAATGAATTTGGTGAAAATCGACCCCCAAGTGGCGTTGTGGGGGCTTAGGGGGCGTTTTAGATAATTCTTTCCATTTTTAAACTATTCGTCGCACAGTCTTTAAATTTGATAAGTAGATTCCTTTCATAGATTAGAGATCAGCTACAAAATGGGTTTTGTGAAAGTAGTTCCCCGAATTGGTGTTGCGTGGGATTAAGGTGGGTGGGTAATAGATAAATATTTCCATTTTTAACTACTAGACCTACCTGCTTGAAAATTGGTAGGCATGTTTTTTTCATGGAGTAAAATCCGCTACAAAATGGGTTTAGGGGAAATTAACCCTAAGGAGTGTTGTGGGGGGTTAAGGGGCGTTATAAATTCCGATTTTTAAACTATTAGACGTACAATCTTGGAATTGGGTAAGCAGATTCCTCCTATAGGGTAGAGATCCGCTGCAAAATGGTTTCGTTGAAATCGACTCCGAAGTGGCGTTACGGGGCTCAAGGAGCGTTCTAGATAGTTATTTCCATTTTTAAACTACTGGAAGTACAGTCTGAAATAGATAAGCAGAATCCTTTCATGGAATAAAGATGCGCTATATAATGTGTTTTGTGAAAATCGACCCCAGGTGGCGTTACGGGGGCTCAGGGAGCGTCATAAATAATTATTCCCATTTTTAAAGTATGAGACGTACAGTCTTGAAATTTGGTTAGCAGATTCCTTTCGTATTGTAGGGAACCGCTACAAAATAGGTTTTACGAAAATCAAACCACAAGTTTCATTTCGGGGAATTAAGGGGCATAATAAATAAATATTTCCGTTTTTAAACTGTTATATCTACCCGCTTGAAAATTGGTAGGCACGTTTCTTTCTTGAAACAGAGTTTTGCTAACAAAAGTAAAACGAAAATCGACCCCTAAGGATGGTTGCGAAGGGTCAAGGGGAGTTATAGAAAAAAAAATTACTGTTTTTGAATAGTTATACCCACGTACTTGAAATTTGTTAAGCATGTTTCTTTTGTTGAATAGAGAACTACTAAGAATGTATTTTACGGAAATCAACTCCTGGGGGAGCAGGGGGTTACTGGGGCGTATTGACAAAAAATCTCCTGTTTTCGAACAACAAGGACTATTATAATAGAATTTGGTTTGCATTTTCCTTTTGTTAAATTGAAATCTGCTAAGAACAGTTATATTGGAGAACGACTCACAACGAATTACGGAGGGTATTGATAGTAAAAACTTCGTTTTTGCTGCATTAGATTTAGAATAAAAATTTGTCTTGCATGTTTATTTTACAGAGTAGAGATCCACAAAAAATTGATTTTGCGGAAATCCACTTTCTTATAGGGTTACGAAAGTGCAAGCATCATTCTATACTTCGAATTTAGAGATTTTTAGAAAATACAAATTAGAAGTCCTGTCCTTTTTTATATCAAGAGTCGAGAGTTACAGTTATAATTATATTTTTCAACATAATCGAATTTTTAATGCTAGGGCTTAGATATGAAAAAATTATGTATATATATATATATATATATATATCTATATAAACAGTATATATTTATGAAACATCGTGAAATACCCATCGAAGCGGGTGGGTAACGGCTAGTATAATATAAATGACATGCTGCAGGTGAAATTCGACAGATGGTGCCAACAAAGAAATGTTTTTAAATGATATTAACAACAAAACTATTTTTCCTTCATGTTTGTTTTAATTAGCCCTTATATTTTCTACTTACCTTTGCAAAATATTTCATATTTTCTTAAGAGATACGTCGAGAGACACTGTGATCTGAGATTTTTAACATCAGGTCTAGGGAGCAGAAAAAACTAAGGATCACCCTTAAAGGCAGTTGACAAATGGACCTTTGTGTTTATATAAACGATACGCAACGCATTTGCTCAAGGTATAATTCGACATTTTGAAGGCCGCAAATCTGATCTTCTTGCTATCACATTGTTACAATGTATACATTCACTGAATAATTTCTATTATGGATTTAATATGGGAGCAGAACTACACGAAAAATCACCTTTTTAATTTATTACAAGCTTATTTTTAACTTACAGGTGTCACTTATATTTGAACTCCTTTCTGAAAAAAAAAACAATACACACACACACACACACACACACACACAGAACTCATTTTAAAAAGTGTATAAGACATCTGCTCTTGATTTCCTTTTTTCTACTTTGGCTGATCGTCCCAAACCACTTCGTAAATTGGCCGGTCAAAGCCCGAAATCAAGAAAAGATCGGACATTGGCTGGTAAGTTTACAGCAACGTTGACCAAAACGCGAATTGGTCAACTAATTCTCGAACTAGCCGATTTCGGGCTTTGACAGTTACACATACATAATTGCAAAAAATCGTTTTAAAATTCAGATTTTCTTAGGTAATATTTGAGCAAACTTTAAAATAGATTTTTAAGTAGTAGGAATAATGAAGAGAATATAATTTTTTTTGGTTTTCTTGAATATTCTATACTGAGTAATTGCATGTTTGATTTTTGTATTTTAAATCTGTGACGGGTCTTCATTGGGGAGTAGGGAGCGGGAGAAAGGAGAAAGGATGCACACCATTTCAATGCGCCAGATGGAACTTTTTTGTTGTGCTTTTATTATCTATTAGTAGTGAAATTTTTCGACAGTGACAAAGTTATTTGTTTCTGTGGATACAATGAAATATTAAACTATGTGAATATTGTTTATGTGCGTTTTAAGCAGGAAATAAATACATAGAAAAGGAATTCGTTTGGATTCGGTGTATCAAGATAAAGTTCCAAAATCTATTAAAATGTCTCAGTATTCTTAGAAACAACAGTAGAAAAGTATCCTCCAGGGCAAAATCAAGTCTTGTAGCAATGTAAAAATA
Organism: Trichonephila clavata; assembly: GCA_019973975.1. Classification (NCBI taxonomy): domain Eukaryota; kingdom Metazoa; phylum Arthropoda; class Arachnida; order Araneae; family Nephilidae; genus Trichonephila; species Trichonephila clavata. The sequence goes on from BMAO01023520.1 coordinate 24,946, forward strand.
ATGCTTTCATTGAGTCGTAAATCCGATTTACGACATCTCTTTGGGAGATAAAAGAAGGTATTGTTTTTAATTTTGTCCACAGAATCTCATTACACCGTTTTTTTTATTGAAAGTCCTCTTCTAGTTTTCTAATCCAATTTCGTAGATACATAAAATGGAAAAAGGTATTTTGAGAAGAAAGAAAGAACTCTTTTTATGCATCGAGATTTTTCCACCAGTTCAGATAGACATAATATTCCGTCTGATGAGGAGGAACAGATTGAAAGGCAAATAATTTTATTTGCCGACGTACACTGGTGTCCAAACGTTAAACATAATTGATAATTATATGAATAAAGAAGGAACTGTAAATCAGAAAGGCGGGAAACGTGATATGCGAGTGTAAAATCGTTATAAAATAAGGAAGCAAATCAAAAGAATGATAATAATTAATTAAATTATCCAAAGTAGCAGTTTGAAAGAAAACTGAGCATAGCAAGGATTCACACTTTAAAGAAAAAAGGAAAGAAAACATTAAATAAAATACTGATGCTGCAGTTCAATAAGGCGTGTGGTCACCTCTGACCGCCAGGCACGCTGCACAGCAATTTACCATACTTGCTATGAGATGATGAATGAGTTGTGGGCTCAAACGGTTCCAAGCTTCTTGGAGAGCTCTCTTCAGTTCTGTAACGGAGCTTGATGGGGGCGAAAGGGCTGCAATTTGTCTCCCGAGCATATCCCATACATGCTCGATAGAAATTAAATCAGGGGAGCTCGCAGGGCACGACATGCCCTGGATGTTTTCCGTTACAAGAAAGTCATCAATCAGCACCGCTCGGTGACATGGCGCATTATCATCCATGAATATGAAGTCAGGACCAACAGCACCTCGAAAAAAGCGAACATAAGGCTCAAGAACTTCGTCTCTGTATCTTTGAGCAATCACAGACCACGTGTCAAAGAAATGGAGGTCTGTGCGGCGATCCATCCATCATGATGCCTGCCCATACCATTACTCCCCTTGATGGAAAATGATGTCTTTCCGTTATGTTTCTTGCTTCAAAATATGTTCCACGTTCTCTCCATATCGTTACCCGCCGATTATCACTACTCCGACTAAACCGGAACTCGTCACTGAACATCACATTGGCCCACCACTCACCCACACTCCAATGTTGATGTTTCAAACTCAAGTTCAAACGAGCGCGTTTATGCGCAGACGTGAGGGGAATGCAAACTGCTGGTCTTCTGGCATACAGGCCAGCATAACTGATTCTCCTGTAAACAGTTTGTCTGGAAATTGTTATTCCTGTGGCGACTGTGAGCGCCGAACCCAGTGCTCTGGGAGTAATGCCCCTCTGACGTCGTGCACTTATTACCAGATATCCGCCTTGGCGAGGGGTTGTGATTCTTGGTCGACCTGATACTGGTTGTCGAGTAACATATCCCGTTCTTTGAGACCTCTGCCACAGTCTTGAGATCACAGACTGGTCCACATTCAGAATTCGAGACACTTCGGTTTGTGATCGTGAGGATTCCAGCATTCCAACGATTCTTCCTTTCGTAAACATGTCCAATTGGCGTCTTCGTGCCATGATTCACCTTGTTTGATGTTTAACAACGTTCCTTCGCACAGCAGTTGCACGAAACTTGTTTGAACTGCCTATGCTGCGTGAATCAGTTTCTCCGCGTTTCAACATGCGCCTGTGTTTCGCGCAGGACGTAGTCGACTGAAAAGTTTTGCATAAAACCAATGCTTCTTCTTCACCCAATTAATATCCGCAAGAAATTTGGAATAATTTTACGAATATTTACTACATGTTTTTCGCATTTTACGATTTATGCTTAACTTTTGGACACCAGTGTATGTATATTTTTTTAATAGTGAATGATAAAAATATCTTCAGTTAATAGTATATTTATCAACTTTTTGGTTCTTATTAATAATTTTGATTTAATAACGAAGAAATTCTGAAATTTCCCTATATCACAGTTTATTAATTCCTAAGATCAGAATTTCTTAAGTCAGGCCATCTAGGCAGAAAATTCCATTGGCAAAAAGTTTTATTGAAGCAAATGTATCTTATTTTCATTAAGTTAACCGCTTTTGAACAAAGATACTTATAACATATTCACTTTACATAGACATTTAATACATATTCACTTAATACATATTCACTTACTTTACATATCCGCACTAGCATTAATATTTTGCTTGGAATACTATGCAATTCTTGCTGGGTTAAGAAATAATATTGGAAATAAAAATCCTAAATAGATTTTTTTTGTATTACCTCCTATCAATATCTTAATATAGATTTTTTGGTACTATCTTCTATCTACTTCCTAATGTAGAGTTTTATTTGCCAAAATAGATGTATTCTAATTTTATTCGAATGACATGCTTAAACACCATTTCAACCGAATTAAAAAAAGCAAAAATAAAAAGAACGTTCAAAATGTTATCAGGAAATCAGTAATTGAATAGATAAACTCTTTTGTTTATTACTTAAGGATATTTAATTTTGAATGCTCTTGTTTGCATTTCTAGAATAATAAATATTCAACAAATTTTCTCACTCAAAAAGAAATTTAAATATTTTATATGACTCTAGTGGTTAGATTATTTAAATGTAAAGTTCATTGTTTGTAATATAAAAATGCAATCGGTAATCGCTGTGGAAAAGATCAGAATGCAAGAAGAAACAAAAAAAAAAAACTTTTTCGAAATCAAAGTTCCGAACTCTAAGGACGAAATTTACTGGAGGGAATAATTCCATCAAAAATTAGTCTAATTGAGAAGTTTTCAATGCGAAAACTAAGGCTAAATGTCTATATCATGTCTATATCTCAATGTTGGAACCAAATATCCAAACACTTATTTGAAAATTATCAGGCATTTTTGTAACACAAAGGCATTCTCGGTCAATTTTTTTAGAAACAGAAGATGTTTTAATTTGTATAATTTCGAATTACTATGACGAATTCTTTTTGAATGTGAAATATTCTTCGTTTCTTAAAGACGCTTTGTCCGTTATTGAACGAATACATAGCAATGAGGTTTTGGGTGGTTTATTACCACGCAAAACTATCTAAAATGCATTATCAAAGTAAGTGCCTGTAAGGCTAGATGAAAAAGTTGAAGTGAGAATTTACAGTTACAATTACTATTACAGTTGTAACTGGTTCCCATCGGGTCCTTGTACTAATCCCTAAAGGGGAATTACTTTTCCCTACAGGGAGAAGGCGTGCAATCGATACTAACGTTAACGGTCTCGCACGGGGTGACGGAGTCACCCAAATCTTTTTTTTATAATTATTTTTATTATACACGACAAAAATCATTATTCTAGTGAATAATTTAACTAAGATAAAGTATTCTTATCTACTTTTAAGGACTTTTAAATACTTTTGATAACTTGAGAAAAAATCCAATGAAACTAAACTAAAATGTTTCAAATGTGCGTGTCTTTAATAAAGGACAAATGTTATTTGCAGGCAAAACTGTCATATTTTGTTCAAGTTATTGTAGTTTTATTGTCCTTTGATGATCAAAAAATAGCATGTTGAACTTTTCTTGCTTGTGTATTTTTGACAGGGCGAAGTGTATCTTGTAGTGCACTTCGGCTTCATGTTTTTCTTGATGGAGTTCTTCAGGTAGCATTTGAAAATTTTCCTTTCATGTCAAACTTTTGATGTTCATTGCTTTTCTCAAATTTACTTTCGCTATCATGATTAATATTCGTTATTTCAGCCCTTGTTTGATCAGTTTCAGTTTCCTTTAATAGAGATCACAAATGCCCATTTCTTTTATCATATTCTGCTCATTTACATTTTTAAACCATAATGAGTCGTACAACACAGCAATCAAAACCACTAAGTCGTTCGCAGGGGGGGAAATGTCACCTGTTTACTAAAAATAGTTTGGAACAAAAGTGGTCTCTCGCGGGGAACTTAAACAAGTCAAGTACCTTAATATTGTAAAAAAAACGTTTGCCACTCCCAAAAGAGAGAGAGATAACGTGACAAATACATTTTAATTCGCACGAAGACTGCCATATTAGAGGATACTGTCAAGGTTATTGGTAAAAAATAAGCAGTTTTCCCAGAATTAACGATTTCTTGAACCTGGGGTGAATCTGTGTCCCGCGCGACCGCTTCCGGGTTAATAGATAGTTTGATTTTTCAGAACCTTTTTCTGTTAAGAAATCGCGACTTTTTTTAAAAAATTATTATTTAAAGATAAGAGAATCGAGCTCGTGGTGGAAGATAGTAGTAAGATGTTGTTCGTATTACTTTGAGTTATATCTGCGAGAATAATATTTTGGATTATCAACGTATTTTGGCATAGAACTTGGACCCTTGGTATTGTTTGCGATTCTAGATAGAATAAATCAATTTTTTTTATATGTTTTCATGTTAAGAAAATATTATTATCGGTTTATTCGTTTACATCTCACTTATATTCGCGCTTAACAGTAAGATATTATATTTTCTTCATACGAACTCCAGAAATAAACAAAGCCAATTGGGCATTCTCTTTTACCTTATAGAACAGAGGTGGGGAATTCGTGGCCTCCATGAGTTTTTTGTGAGGCCTTCATAAAAGCTAGTAATTGTATTAATTAATATCTAATTAGATTACAACATTTTTCAAATCCTTCGAATTAAAATAAAGCGGCATAAATGTATGTATGTTTCAATGACTACTTGTGAGATGGCTAATTGTACTTTTCATATCTTAGAGCGCCACCTAGTGCAACGTGGCAACACTACCAGTTAATATTATATGATTTCTACACAAAAACTACTTTCTTAGTATGACTGCCGTGACTGATTCCATGTACATTTAAGGAATCCGACTGGTTGCAACAGCTTTTTTTTTTTTAAATGGAGATATGTAGATATTTTTTTTAGTACATTTTTAGAAAAATAAGCTAAAATTCAGGAGAGAAAAAGAAATTATTATAACTAAAATGGTAAAAAATGGGTAAAAATTTACAAAAAATAACATAAACGCGGCCCATTCTATTCCAAAATTTTATGAAAAAATTTTCAATTTTTCAATTCTGATGTGTCGCTATATTATTCATTGTCGAAATGACCTTCAGGATAAGAAATATTTTAATTTTTACAAAAACTAGGGCACTTTATCTCAATTATTATATGAAATTGCTTAAAAAACAGTGATTATATTCACATAAGGGACCGTAAATTTTGTAATAAAACTGTGATTGATAAATCTGAAGGTTAAAACACTAATATATAGAACTTGCACAAAAAATTTCAGTTGATTATTTTCAAAACTTTTTTAGCAATCGTTGGCGCCGTTTGATTATTTTCAAAAAATCACATTTCGAGTAAAACGCGTTTTAAAATATGACATCTTGCTTAAAGTAATGGCATCTGCTTTTACTAAAACAATTGTAGTTTTTGTTCCAGTGAACGGAAAATAATAAACTTGGTATTTTTATAAAGCTAATAAGAGGGCCTATAAAATAAAATCGTAAAACAAATTTGTCAACTTTTGGCAAAATTCACAATTTTAGGGTAGTCGGATACCTTAAACGTATTTTTTTGAATGAATGGCATTTAAATATTAATTTTAATATTAATGACGCGTTTTATTACAAGTTGACAGAGACTCAACAATTATATACTAAAAAGAAGTCGGGGCTTATCTTATGTAAATCTGGTAAAGTGCTGGTAGTAGACTTGTCTGATGTTTCTAACGCAGCCATTGTGAAAATATATTCATTATTTTACTTATTCTGTTATTTTACTGGTACTTTTGTTTTATCTTATCTCTAGCAAATTATACGCTTTCATAGAGAAATTATTTAATATTCGTTCCTTATGTGAATACAAAAATATTCTATCTTGTCACGTTTTCTGTTAAATAATAAATATATAAGACCAATTCTTTTTGTAATATTTCTATATAACTGCATCGAATTGTTAAAACTGTACATAAACTACAAAAACTTCATTAAAGTCGCATTTATAGGTACATTAACCTATGCGGTCTCTTTTATTACTACTTAATTTATATTTAGCCTCCAATGGTAAAAAGGTTCTCCACCTCTATTGTAGATTAAATAAAGAGTATGTGTGTGTGTGTAATAACATACCCTGCGAGCCTAAAGGTGTAGTAGGATTGGAAGGAGCACTAGCCATTGTACAACAAAATTATCTAATTTATTCACAATATTAAGCACTACACTAATACAATCGATCCATTCTAAGAGATGCCTTCAAATGTCTTAGTCTGACAATAAACAAGGTAAGTGAGATATGTAAAAATAGTTATACTCACCACACTTACTCAAGACGATCACTTTGACTTGTTATCAATTTAATCTGGATTTAATCTCAGTGACAATCGTCAACTTAAGTTATTCAATTAGCAAATATTTAATAGCCGCACGATTCACCTTCAATCTGATTAATCTCTGTTACGACAGCAGACTAGTCTATTTCTCTCCTACCTCTCCTTCAAACTTGAAAGACTAGACTATACATAGCAGACCTAATTTAAATAATCATGCTTTCTTCTTCAGAGGGTTCGTTGTGAATAAAATAGTTTTGAAAGACCAAAGATTTCCCAAGAGGACTTGTTGTTGAAAGGACGCGGATAAAACCGTCACAAGTATATTTATTTATTCATCATGATATGATGTAAAATAAAGTTACGGATCCACACGATCTTGTAGCAATAAATTTACAATATTGGAAGCTATGTACAATTTTCGCGATTACATTTATAAAGAATAAAAATCATTATTCCGTGACAAATACTGCTGTCTGGAAAAGGACATGCAATTTATGGGCAATTACAGAAATATTCATTTTGTCAAAAATATATAAAGGGTAATAAAATACTGAATATTTCATGATAAATGTGGAAAGTCAATAAAATATAAATCACCTCCGTATCCCACAAATTCATATTTTTTTAAAGGTTTCCGCCTTCATTTTGGACTAGTCAGAATAAAACACTAAGTTTTTAAACACTTGCTGTTTTTTTTATTAATCTTTTATAAAACTACAGATGAATTTTATGAGAAAGTATTTTTCTTTTGGCATTTTAAGGCTCACCTCTGGAAATCGTAACGAAACTAAAAACTTCTGTTCATAAATCCAGCATTAATATTTCAGAAAAACTGCCAGGGAAGAAGAATGTTCTTCGGTAGATTTTGTTTGTTTATGAATTTATTTCAAGAAAAACGTTCCTCCATACGTTATAAAGGGTGCAAACTGTCAGAAAAATACGCGTGAATGCCCTTTTTATTTATTAAAAATAAAACATATTTCTTAAGGTCTGGGAGATCTAATGTCTGAAAAAGTAAGAACTTTTTTTCGGCTTAAACTTCTTTGAGTTCTATCTTTAGAATGATTTAGACAAAAATCTTGGAGCTCAGAATATGTACTTAACATATATATTAAATAATTCAAATATACATTGAAATAACATTTTATTGTAAAAACCTTATGAAATATTTATTGCCAGAGATTAATCAGGTAAAGTACGTGTTTTAAGTTCAAACTTCATCCCCATCAAATGTGTCATAAAAATTCGTTTGTGAATGTACTGAGAGAGAGAGAGAGAGAGATTATGACTATATTTCTAAATTACTACTAAATTTGAAGAAAACACGTATTTTTCAAATTTTATGTAGTTTTTTAGACGTTGTTACATTCCTAAAAGTATTTGATTGGGAGTTTTTTCACTTATAAATTAGCTTTAAAATTGTGCTATTATAAGTACAAGAGAATTAAAGTAATTATTTCAATTTTCATTCTCTAAATTAAAATTTAATTTGAAATATTTTGATCTGCGTTGAACACACAGAAAAACATACTTTTAAAATTTCTTATCCCACTTAAGACAATAAAACACGATAAATATATTAAGTTTTCAACACACGCATACTTATTAACTATGAAGAGTAATTTCAGTTTGAAAAAAATGTTCAAAATACTTTTTGAGTTATGAAATTTTTAAAGGTTTTTACCACGTTAGGTGTGAACTTTAATGTCTAGTTGTATTGGACTTATAGCAACATTTCTAACAGTTTAAATATTTTTTTCTTTAAATTGAGCACTGCTTGAACTTATAAACTTTTCTTAAAGTGGTGACTTTTCTTAAAGTCTTATTGTGGGAATGTAAATATAATAATTTGATGGAAGGCAATAAAATACAGGATCAACATATGCAGGATTACATAAAGTATATTCTGCAAACTAAATAGACTACAGTGTGAGGAAAACTCATTAAAAAATTTGGAAGTTTCTAAACAGCATTCCTTTAGATTTATAAATGTTTTTAATTAGTATCAAAGTTGGAGTTTTGTATTTTCGTTAAAAATACGAATTCTAGTATATTCTCTATTTTTCTCTTTGTTCTCGTATGTTTCTTGTTCATCATAGATGAAGTATCATGAAATAATTACATTTTAAATAAAAATAAAATAGAATCTTCTCCCTGTATTGCATAGAAATGAATCAAATGTTTTTTCGTAATTAATGTGGCTATTCAAATAAAATTCGTAGTTTTTATATTTAAGGCAGAAACAGTGTTTTTGAAAAGTCTAATGGATCTCATTCTCTCTTCGGATAGATCTCCTCTTTTGAAATAAAGACAAATATTAGAACACTGTTCGTACACCTGATTTTAATTCCTCAAATATTTTAACCAAGCAACTGAAGAAATTTGAAAATTTTATTTTTACAGTAAATTACAATGATTCCAAATTTTTCTCCGTAGAATTGTCATTGGAGAAAAGTGAATTCAAATTCGTGAATGAAAGGGTTCGATATTAAAAAAATCTGCAATTATTCTTCATATTTATTGTCTGCTAGTTGAAAAAATTAAGTCAAATAATGTTTCGTAACTTTAAGAGTGTTCTTCAAATAAATTTATTTCTTCTAAAATTAAATTTGATCTGTGTAATGTTGCCTTGAAAAGCAATCATTGCATTCCGAAACAAAATGGAGATTTAATGTCTACTATATTGTCTAAGGCAGTTAGAATTTAATTCAGAGGACGTCTAATTTTAGTACTAGGTAAATTTATTTCAAATTACATTGACAATTTCTTATTCCATTTGAGGATCTTTGCTGATGTTAAATTTCTTGTTCACAACTCTCCTGTTGTAAAAATTGAACCAACAAATAAATCTATCATAAATGTGGGACGGCGTCTAGGGGAAGGCTCGATTTTAATGTTAAAACAAGCACGCAGAGTTAAAATAACTTAATTTATTAATAACACAACTAAAACATTAACTATTTACAAGGGGTTTTAAATTATTCGAGATAACACCATACTAATTCCGAAAACACGTACTCTTTCTCAAAACAACGGAGAGAGCGATTTCCTCTGACCTGCCTTCGTTCAAGCTTTGGTGCAACTCCCGGTTTCTTCTTTCTGCCACCTTTATAAATACATGACCTCATCGTATCGCGCAGCTAAAACTCACGTGGTTTCGATTAGTGGTGCCATCTCTTACAATAAAAATCAAAAGAAGTAAAAGAAAACTTGCACTCCTTTCCTACATAAATACCAAACTGTTACAAAATATTGCCCTTCAACGAACGTGTAAGGTTTTGTTTACTTTTGCGTTTAATTAAAAATATTTTGCCCTTTAGGTACATACTAAACCAGGGGTTGTAAACCAAATGCCCTTGTGGGCCACTTATAAATTTTACTTATAAAAATTTATTTGCAGCCCGCATATAAATTTTATATTTTTTTATTAGATTTGGACCAATTACAAACATTTATTGGAGTGAAAAACTTAAGGTATCCAACTAACCTAAAATTGTGATTTTTTCCAAAAATTGACAAATCTTTTTGCGATTTTATTTTATATGCCATCCTATTAGCTTTATAAAAATACCAAGTTTAGTATTTTCCGTTCACTAGAACAAATTCTACCAGTGTTTTAGTAAGAGCAGATGCCATTACTTTAAGCAAGATGTTATATTTTAAAACGCGTTTTACTCGAAATGTGTTTTTTTTTAAAATACTCAAATGGGCCAGCGATTGCTGAAAAAGTTTTGAACATAATTAACTGAAATTTTTTGTGTATGTTCTGTATAATAGTAGAAGGGTATTAACCTTCAGATTTATCAATCACTGTTTTATTACAAAATTTACAGCCCCTTATGTTAATATAATCACTATTTTTTAAGCAGCTTCATATAATAACTAAGAGAAAGTTCTCTAGTTTTTATAAAAATTAAAATATCTCTTATCCTGAAAATCATTTCAAAACTGAATAACGTAGCAACACATCAGAATTGAAAAATTGGAAATCTGTTCATTCTGGCCTGGGTTCGATGCCCGATGCCCCCAAATCCCCGCCGAGTACAAAACGGAGAACGTGCTCGTTAAATCTGTGGGTCCGAACGGTGTCGCCATCTACCGTGTTGCGTGAGCAAAGTCGCACTGTCACCTCCTTGGGGGGCTCAAAGCTTTGGCTAACGACAGGCGTAAAATTCTAGCCCTTAGCCGCGATGAATTTTGTGGACCTTGATCTGATGTTATTGTCGATCAGGTGGCATAAACAACAACAATAACAAATAATTCGCATACATGTAATTAGAGGAATTTAATATTTTCAATCATGTCTTGTTGTTCTATTTTGCACGAAATAAATGAAACTTTCTCTGTATTTTTTCACTTTCTACTATAGTTCACACTCTCCCTATATATATTTAAATATTTTTCAAATTTTGAATCTTTAATAAAATATTCTTTATCCATCCACTGTTTTTTAAATACATTTTTTAAACTTGTAGTGGATGACACTTGATGTTAAGACAGTTTTTTTAAAAAATATTAATTAATTAATTAAATTCAATTGATTAATTCTAGTTTTACATGGGAGAAAAAAATTGTCACTTGATATTGTGATTCTGTCATATGTATATACATATTTATAATAATTGTAATTATTTTATAAAAATAACTAAAGTAAAATTTTTTTTGTTGACATATGTCAAAATTTACTTAAATTTTTTTACATTACTTGTTTACTAGCTATCTAGTCAAAATATGCGCAGTTGCAACGATAGTTGTCGTTTTTTTAATTAGGAAGGTTAACAATTTTTATAAACATCGCATTTTTCATTTTTTAACAAGTTAAAAAAGGTCAAATTAGTCAAAAATTTTAAAGAATTTTTTGAAAACATTATGCATTTATTTAAAAAATTTATGAAAATATTGTAAAAATAATTCAGAACAGAGCAATAGTATTCTTAAAGTCTGTTTTTAATTTATTTATGATATCTTTTTCTGTAAAACGTTTTGCATCAATTCTATATATTAATTTATTTTTTGGTAGGTTTTAGATGTAAAAAAAAAAATCAGATTTACCTTTTTCAAAACAATTTTTGCCTTGTTTGAAAAAAAATTGCAATGCCGACGGAATTATCAGAATTTTAAATTGCCCGCAAGTGCTGGGATTTTTTCTCCGTTATTTATTAAAGAAGTAAACATTTTTAATAAAAAAAAAGGTGAAAGATAAAAGTTTCTAAATGTACAGCTTTCTTTTTATCCTGGAAATTCTTTTACAGACTAACGAATAATTTCTACTTTCATCGCAAAATTCGTGCTTTAATTTTTTGTCCCAAGTTTAAATTATAAATAATTTAAAAACTTTTCTTCAAAAGCTATAAAAATTTTCATTTTTAAAAAATAACCAAATTTTTTAAAAATCTTTATTGCTTTTGAGATTTAGTTAATACTTGCGTAAAACATAAACGAAGCTTTCTCGTTACTTTTACAAAAAAAGTATTATAAGTATTGAAGATTTAATTTAAAATATGAAACTGATTTTGTTGTAAATTCATCGGAATAGAGGAAGGTTAAGAATGTTTCATATCTGTTTGTAGTATTTAAAAATAATACTGTAAAGTATTGTTCGTAGGAGAGAAGCATGATAATGAAAACTGTTTGTTGTCTTCGGGTTTTCATTTTGTCAAAATCAAATTTCTAGAAACCAAAATAAAAACTCATGCTAATTTGAAACCACTTTAAGATGACGAGGTTGACGCTTGGACAAGAACAGAGAGAAAGAGAGAGAGGCAGAGAGACTGACAAATAATTATATATATATATATATATATATATGTCAGGTTTGAAAAGATTAGTTTCAAAATTAAGTGAGTAATAAATAAAAATAGAGCGAACTCTTTACCATCGCTTAAGGATTTGTGGGTAAATTGGTGCGAGGTGGAGCGAGAGCTGACGAAGAGAACGGATACTCGAAAAGGCTTAGCTGGTGACTCCTCGTCGAATTACCATCTATTGTTCTACTCGGTTGCGCGCCAAAGGGCCGCCATGTTGGAATTTAGATGATTGCAGCAGAATAAAGGAGTATTTTTTAGAGATGATGCCCTCCTCATTTAGCCGGCAGGTCTGGGGCCTGTCATATATATATTTGCTCTCTAGTATTTCTGTGGCTAAATCTATTCTATCATGACTATAGTTATCTTAGGTATATAACTATTTTTTGTATATTTTTTGTTATATTTTTTTTTTTTTTTTTTTTTTTTTTTTTTTTTTTTTTTTTTTTTTTTTTTTTTTTTTTTTTTTTTTTTTTTTTTTTTTTTTTTTTTTTTTTTTTTTTTTTTTTATTTTTTTTTATATTATATATATATATATATATATACAATATATCTAGAGAGAGAGAGAGAGACAGGACGAGAAGGAAACAGAACTAGAGAGAGACGGAGAGAAATAGCGACAGAGAGAAATAGGCAGAGAGAAATAAACAGAAATGAATAAATCGATAGAGATAGAAAGCGAGACAGAGATACAGAGAGAGGTAGATAGAAAGAGAGATAGAGATACAGAGAGAGAGATAGAAAGAGAGATAGAGATACAAAGAGAGAAATACAAAGAGAGATAGAGATATAAAGAGAGAGAGATACAAAGATAGAGATACAGAGACAGAGAGAGAGATGTAGAGAGAGAGAGATAGAGATACAGAGAGAGATAGAGATACAGAGAGAGAGAGAGATAAAAGAGATAGAGATACAAAGAGAGAGATAGAAAGAGAGACAAATAAATACAAAGAAAGATAGAGATACAGAAATAGATAGAAAGAGAGAGATACACAAAGAGAGAATAGAAAAAAGATAGAGATACAGAAATAGATAGAAAGAGAGAGATACAAAAGAGAGAGATAGAAATAAAGATAGAGATACAGAAATAGATAGAAAGAGAGACAAAGAAAGATAGAGATACAGAAATAGATAGAAAGAGAGAGATACACAAAGAGAGAGATAGAAATAAAGATAGAGATACAAAGAGAGAGACAAGGAGAGAAGAAGAAATGCACAAGAACAGGGAGAACTAGAGGCACAAGGACAGAGAGAAAGCGAGGCACAGAGACGGAGAGAAAGAGAAGGCTAGGATGAGAGAGATACACAGAGAGAGATACACAGAGAGAGGGTGTGAGAGCACGTGAAAGATACATTGGGAGAGAGAAAGGTAAAGAGAGAAAGAGACAATGAGAGAGAGAAAGATAAATAGACAAAGAGAAACAGACAGTGAGCGTGAGAGAAATTTACAGCGACAGATAGCGAAACAGACAAAGAGAAGCACCGAGAGAAAGAGACAGTGAGAGAGATGGAAAGAGATAGAGAGAAACATAGATCGAGGCATGGATGTAGAAAGACAATTAAAGAGAGAAAGAGCCAGAGAGTGAGGAGATAGAGAGAAAAGTGACAAAACGGTATAGCCGGCACTAACAAAAAATACATATGGTACCCAATCAAACTATGAAAACTTTTCATGAGAATATCATCCGGACGGAAAGATATCTCAGAAAATGATCTAACTGATAAATGCATCTATCAAAAACAAACGAAAACCATTTTTCGAATTCCGAACAAAAGTCACGAACATTCCATAGCAGGAATAAACCATGAAAACGGAAAGAGGGGAAAAGAAGGAATAAGGAAAAAACAATCCACGTACCTTGTCTGACACTCACAAAAGAGTAGCAATTTTCGCAAAAATGGCTCGCAGACGTAGCGGAATGCGTGACACGAACAATGATGACGAAGATTCATTTTCAGCCGAAGAAAAAGTTTATAAGACTCTAGTACCTCTTGTCAATTCCATTTTTAACCAGAAGTATCAAGGAAATAAATACCTAGTACAAGGAAGAATGATTAAGGAATCAACACATACCTACAGAAAAACAACTTTTCGGCGAAAAAAGGAACAAAATGTACAAAACAGTTATATGGAAAAGCATTTCAAAGATAGGATGGATAATTAATTCGACCAGTGATTAGTAATATACGTTCTGTTCACAAAACTGTCTAAAGTCTTAACACATTTATTAGCAGAATCTGATTAATGTTATATCTAACTGTTCTAACTAATCCTCACAAACTGGGACATCAACACCAAAAAAAAAAAAATTCAGCATTTATGAATTCGAATAGGCAGAGAAATTTTAGTTACATAAATTTTAGGTTTATCTATACAGTAAAGAATTCATGAAAATCTATATATATTTCGTTCATTAAAGACTGATTGTAAGTGAAGTATTTGATTCTATTAGTAAATATAACAAAATTGTTTTTTTCATCATTAACTACTTGTTCTTGCAACTACATTTCAACTGTTATAATTTAAGGTATCGGAACACGTTCGGAGTACTTTTTAACAAAATAGCATACTAAAACATTATAAATGCTCTTTTAGAACTCAATACCAATAAATATTACTATTTAACTATCAACATTTAAAATAAATTACCTGAATTTTACAAAAATCACAATTATAAGTGAAATTTTAGCAATATTTTTGAAAAACTTCAGCAGTTAGAGAAAGAAGAAATAAACATATATCAGTTAAAGTATCACGAAAATAAATTAGATGCATTTATGTAGAAAATGTACTAAAATTTTAATTTTTTATTAAAATTTGAACATTTTAAAGCTGTTTGAGTAAGCATTATAAGAAATGTTACATTTTTTATGAGACCATTATTTAAATAACAAGCCATAACTCAAAAAGTTTTCATACAATACGAAATATTTTAGTACATTCTCTAGAAAAATAACATAAATATGAGGTTCAGAAAGTTTTATAGAATTACATTCGTAATATTTTGAGTTATGAGACTCGCCATGATAGATTTTGAGCATTTTAAATGCCAACTTCTGGTACATCAAAAACCCACTTCCGGTTTTTCTAAACTTATAAAATTGATTGTAACTTGGTCTGTAGGTAGTGTAGAAACAAAACAAAGTATGTTTCGTAAAGTCAAAAGATAGCTCTATTCAATAAAATAAAAAAACAAAAATATCTGTCTTGACAGAATTTGGTCATTTTCAACGTGTTCGGATTGAGAACAAGCGTTCATTTAAACACCAAACGGATAATTTATGAGAACTATTAAATTAAACTGAATCCTTTTTTTACTTTTATAATATCATTAAACTTGATTTTTACTTTGATCATGTTCAAATCCACATACATATCTTTAACTTATATCATATGATTACGGGAATCAAAAAATATAAATACAAATTTCTGTTGAAACGGATAATATGTTTCATTTTATTTTTTATTAGTACGCAATGGGCTGAATTCCTAAAATTCACATGATTAATGTTATCACGTATTCTTCATCGAATTCAGAACTGACATTAGATTTGTACTCTCGGGGCTTTACATATGAAATTTACATAAAATTTAAATTATAGAATTGGGTAAAAATGCACCAAAATTAAGATTTTTCAAAAAGTTTTTAAAATTAAAAAAAATTGTGTTATATGTGCTTTTTAATCATTTGCATTTTACTTACGTTCGTTATTATTTCTGATAAACATGTACTTTTTAAAAGAAAGTTTCTGTAGGAAATAAAAATTAGAAATAGGGAAGTGCTTTAGCTGTTTGACTGGATGTACATGATAAAGTCCAAGTGTGACTATGAGGTCACACGAATTAAGCTTATTAAAAATAATTTTAATTGATTTTGAATATCATTAAAATTTAATAATACATCGTTATTTTTATTTACTTTTCGTACATTTGCGATATTTTAAATTTGACAATGGGTTTCATTCAAACAAATTTATTTTTATATAACTACATTACATAAAATATCCGTCAAAATAGATTCAGCTAATGTGATTGCATATCTACAGTAACAATAATGCTTATTTCAGTTATAGTTATTCAAATTCCTAAAGATAACTTACTTTTTCACCTCAGTTATTCTTTTTGCTAATGTGGGATTAAGGTGAAAAAATAAAACTAGTATCAGTTTTAGTTATTCAAATTCCAAAAATCCATAAGATAAAGATATTATAAACAAAATATTATGTAAATTATTCATCACATTTAAATTAATAATCAAAAATAAATAGGTAAACCATAAAATTTAATGATTTTTTTATTAATAAAGGAAATTAGCTGATAAATTAAATATTTATCAGCTAAAAAATTTCTTTTAATTTAAAATGCCCTTAAAATTTTTTAGTTTGCTATAAATATATGAATTGAATTCTAGGTACGTTTATATTAGCAGCAAAACTTTTCACACAATGTTTAAAATATTGAAATATTTATATTATTGAAAAATTTTAATATGTAATTAAATTTACTTGTCAGCTATTTCAAAAGAAACACATGTATAAACTTTTTGAATCAATATTTTAAAAATTATTTAAAAGATAAATTTTCAGCTCATTATTTTATTTTTTCTTAATGTTTTTTTTAAAATTACATTTCCATTTTAACTGAACATTCATAAAATCTTAACTTCAAGAAATACAAAAAAGGAACTAACTAAATCAGATTTTCAGATATTTTAAAAATTTGAAATATTGATTATCACGTTCTTTGTTTTATAATGAAAACTGAAAAAATATATTTTAATTAAATATTTATGCAATTTTGATGAAATGAGTAATATTTAAAAATGTTTTGTATCAAGAACAGATAAATAAAAATATTTCTTTTATAAATAATATCTTCTAAAAAAATATTTGCGGTGTACAAGTGTGTTTTGAATCATTATTTCCAAATGCATTAAAAAGAAAGAAACTCACTATAACACAGTTTCTTTCTCAAAAAAAGCACAATGACTTGATGATAAATAAACGTGCATCTGGAATACCAGATTGCATGAAAATATTTTACTTTTTCCTTTATTTGTTTCCATATATTTACGTTTTGGGCCAAATATTGGTTTTTCTTGGAAATTTTTTCATATTATAAAACGGATAACAGGAAAAAATTGAGCAAAATATTTCATAATTATTGGAGAAAAATTGTTACATTTTCCAAGAGAGAAGTAAATACATTCTGGCTATTTATTTAATGTTTACCATAAAAAATGCAACCAACTTTCGGATAAAATATGAGGTAAATTTGATAAAAATTTTGAAGCACAAAATAATTGGTTCCTAACTGAAGAACCCAAGTTTTTAAGATATCTTTTTAAATTCCAAATAATAATTCCTTTTAAAACAAGATTTAAAATTATATAATTTTTAAAATAAAAATAAAGAGAATTTAATTACATTTAAAATCTTACAATATAATGATACTACAATTTTTATGACATTGTAAAAGCAGTGAAATGTCTAAATACTAATTGAACTTATGACTACCATAAAAGAATCTATTAAATTTCCTTAATTTAAGAACCTTATTTCCCTTCATCAATGAAAGATTTGTTAATTGTATTGTCATCTAAAATTTCGAAATGAAATAAATATATTCGCAATGTTTTAAAAAGAGAACAAAAATCTATATTAGGAACGGTATTTAAGAATTATAATACATTTTGTGGAGGTTACATTGTATGAGGTGTTTCAGAAAGTTTGAATTTTGAAAAAATTTCAGACAGATAGCAGGAGATAGGCACTCACACGACGGAATACGTACTAACATTGTGCATTGTAAAATATCTAAGGAAAGTTCGTTGTGTTCCCAAATCCTCCAATAGAACATTCACCATACTTATGCATTTTTTTCAAGCAGGATATTGAAAATTTTTTATTATTTATTTTATCTTGGAGAAACAATATACAGTGTATACAATTTTCGGAAGAAAACGAGCAAATGCAAGTCATACAACAGCTGAACAAAAACATATGAATAACTTTTTTGATTTGTTATATTGGTTTAAAAATCATGAGAGGAATTTCTTTTTCGTGGTTAAGAGTATAGTTAATACAACTGTTGGATACGAGCCAGTCTCGCTTCGTATTTTGAGTAGACAATGCTAAGTGTAACGTGAATCTCTTTCAAAATGAGCAAATTAACTTTAGCTTTTTAATTAAAAGTTTTCAGGAACGAATATGATGTATTTTATTTTTATAAGCAACATGAAATTTCAGTACTTAAATTCTGAATGCTGATGAAGATTTTGTGGTTGTTGAAGTTGAATTCAAGTTTTATATTCAAATAAATGAAAATTACTTTTAATTTTAGAATATTTTTTGAATATTTTTTACAGTCTCTTTCTATTTCATTTTATTGTGTAATAATTATCTGTTAGCAACGAGATATTGTTACATTTAACTTAAAATATGCGTTCTCTTTCAAACCCAGTAAGATTTTATTAATTTTTTAAAAGTTAAAATAAATAATTAATTTCTGAAATGAATTTTTTACGTTGTCGAACATTACGCTTTATTTTTATTTAGTTACCCTCAAATAGCAACTTCATGAACATGATCGTCATTCATGATTATTAGTATCATCCTATTTATTAATCATTGTATCTCGGGCTCAGCACTAAAGCTCTAAAATGTCACGCCCGAGTATTATACGGGGTAATTTTTTTGAGTAATCCTATCATTACATTCGAATACTTATAAGAGAGATGTTAATGTGGACTTAATTTAATTAGATGGTGCTTGATGAGCAGTATTCATCGTACTTCCATGATCCATCCAAAAATAAAAATAAATAAAAAATACAATATACTAGATACAAAGATTGTTTTTGATAATTATGGGTGGTGTAGAACATTGTAATCAGGAATTATCCTTTCATCAGACGATCCGTGTTTGCAGTAAAAGTGGCAATAGCGGTGTCTCTAATAGGAATAGACACAACTCAAGAAAACACAACTCAGTGGACTGCCAAAAGCTCTTTGCTTCACCACACTATATACAAACAATTACGCTCCAAAACAAGGCGTGGCCGGAGTCGCATCACAAGCCTTTTTACCTGTTAGGCGTTGAGATGTTTCCAACCTGCACTTAACAATTCGAAAACGCCGAAAAATATTATAAAAAGATATTTTTAGATTTATTAAACAAGGTACTCTGTGGAACTCATTTTTCTCTATAAAATTTTATTTGAGAAACGTATTACATTTTTAGGATTTCGAATCCAAGTTGTAGAAGAGCATTTTTTACAAATACGAAGATGCAGCTTCTGGACAAAAGAACCGTGGAAGACCACCTACAGCAGATAGCCCTGCCCGACTTAGTAAACAACATTTAACATCCCATAAGCCTCCTTTTCCTGCGAAACGTGAGACTACAAAACAGTGCAAAAAGTTTGTTGTTCAAAAAGAAGGCACAAATGGAAAAAAAAGTTAAGGTAAAAAACACAATTCAGATGTAATGATTGCGCTTATAGAAAAGTATTTCCAGTTTGCACACAAAATTGAATAAATGAGCAACTAATATATATTAGTTTGTATTTATTTTTATTTTACAGAAAATACTGCTCCATTAGAAAAGAGCTTTACAGCACTGCCACGCTGTGGGGTTACCACCTCAAGCGATTATGCAATTGCTACAAAGCCTTAAAAAATTTACGCATGTTATTCAAAATATCAGTTTTTAACTACGCAGTATATTTTATTTTGTACTAAACATCTCATTTTTGCAATAAAACAATTTGACAATTTGTGTACTTATATCACCATAATAACTTCACAGTTAAAGGGTTAAAAAGTAATACGTTTAAAAAAAGATACCAAATTCAATTTAAAGTAATCAGTTTTAGTAATTCTCGTAATAACATAACTAAACATAAAAAATTGCATCAATATTCATTGAAATATAACATTTACAATATGATTTCGTACCCGCTGTATACGATGAACGGTGGTGTTTTGGATTAAATTCAGGAGCATTAAAATTGCTTAGGATTTGCGAAATGATATCTTCGAGATATGACCATTAAATTTTAGGAAAAGAAACCCTAAATCAGAGGTTCCCAAACTTTTCGTCTCATAGACTTTTTGACATATTTCCGATTGTGGGTGGCCCCTTTCTAAATAATATTGTATTTTTGGAAATTTATTAACTTAAATGTCTTTTCGACAGTTGTTATAGAACTACTTACTTTATAAGATTTAAATTTCTAACTGTAGTGAAGTATAATGTTTGAAATTTAAGAAACACGTGTTAATTAAATTAAAGATTAGTTAATACATAAAATAACTGATCAACAAACAAATGTTTATAATGGGAGGGATGAAACTGGAGCTCCAATAACAAATTTTCAACATTTGGTATCAATCTTGTCAGATTAAACCTTAAATCTCCTCAGTTGGTTGAGTCCATTATTATTATTATTATTTTTTATTTTGGAGATTTGGAACCACTTTGGAATTTCTCATTAGTAAAAGCAATTAAATGCAATGTGACTATATGAATTCATTACCTACTGTTGTAATTATCATATATACAACCTTTGACAATAAAATTCAGTGAATGAAGTCAGAAAGGCCGATATGGCAACACTGGCAAAATAAAACGCTGCACATGCGTAGCGGAAGGTGTTCACCATTTGTTCCTTCCATTTGTCAGTTGAGCATCGTTTGTGTTCCGTGTAAGACTTGTTTTACAAAGTGCTTGTTTAGTGTGTTGGTTCTTAAATGAGAACAGGTAAATGAACGAATAAAAGATTAATTTAAAGTTTTGTTTTAAGTGTGGCAAGACTCCAACAGAAACTTATTCGATACTGGTACGTGTTTATGAAGATCAAGCACTGTCCATGAAGTGAGTATACGAATAATTCGCAAGTTTTCCTGAAGGCCGGGAAAGTGTTTCTGACAGCCCCCGTAGCGAAAGACCGGTGACCTCCGTCAGTGACGAAAACATTAAGAAAGTGAGTAAATTAATCACGTAAGATCCTTGATTAACTGTGTGCGTGATAGCTGGACGAGGAATGCTGCAAGGTACATTGAAATTTTGACCCGTTTCTTGAAACATTTACGCCGACCCCAGTACGCACAACAAGGTTCATGGTGTTTTGTTCACGACAATGCTCGCCCTCACACAGCCAATATCATCAAAAAATTCCTGGAAAGTAAGGGAGTGGTGGAAATTGAACATCCACCATTCTCACCACCAGACTTCTTCATATCCCCACGATCAACCTCGCTTTGAAAGGAAAGAGATTTGACGTTATTTCTGACATCCAACGAAACGTGACGAAGCTTTTGAATTCTTTCAAAAGAAGACTTCTTGCAAAGTTTCCAGGACATGTATAGCGGATCTCAGTAGTGCATACTTATGGGAGGTGACTATTTCGAAGGACAATAAGGTAACTTTTGTTAATACTTCATCCACGTTAATGTTACAGGACTATTCACAGAACTTTATTGTCAGTATTTCGCCTGTATACAGTCATATCATTCTCAAGCCTAGTTTCAAAATCTGAATAAAGGGCATTTAAATGTTGAACGTAGTTTAAAACGTCATTTTCCTGATAGATTTCTTGTATGTGGCAAATTGAGAAATTGGGAAAATTCTCGACGCCATTATATTAGTCCTTTAGCTTAATTCTGGCAAGCAACCCTGAAATGATAGTCCTTGTTTTAATAAAATTTATGTTGTCACCTTGTGACTGCAAGGTAAGGTTCTTGTAACTGTCACCTTGTAACTAACTCATTAAATTTAATAAATAAATCTATTAAATATGTAAAATCTGCTTTTCATTTGATTAGACTTTCTTTTAAAGTTAGAGTCACGATCTGGTTTGATGAGAGCCACAATCGTAGACCCTCATTTGCACCTCATGAGTTCCCAAATTATTTTTTCGCTGACCTGGATCCCTTGCAGGTCCTCATAGACCCTTGCGGGGTCGATATGCATACTTTGGGAATCAGTGCCCTAAATTTTCTTCCAGTGCTCAAATTTCTTCTATATACCATTGTGACGGATCTTTACGGCCTTTGACTAAAGTCCTCTATTTTCCTTAAGACAATTAATTTATTTCAATCAATCTTCACAGAGACCAGGCGTGTGATTTATGTAAATAAGATATATTATATAAGTTCGGTTTTCGTGAGTTAAGATGAAAAGTGATAGGAAGAGTGAAGTTAAGTGAATTAAAGATCGAGACGTCAGCACGAAGTTGTTGACAATCGTAGATAGCCTGTTACGTGTGGAGGTACGCGAGGAGAAGCGGATTGTATACAGTGAAAATCCTTATTACAGAGCGTGGATTCTTCACCCATTCTACCAGCCAGTAAAAAGGCCGAAGTCGTCACGAAGGAATAGCATATGTAAAATATAAGGTCAGTGATTTATTTAAGATATTGAGATTATTCGCACGGGGCGAAGCTGTGATTGTGCGCGTTTAAGCTTTCCTAGATTCAGTTAATATTCGGTTATTCCGCCAGTAGTGATTCCCCGCTTAATTACTCCACTCTCTTTTGTTTTTCTTAAATTGATTAGTGTGTGTGTAAACGTATTTGCTGATAAGAATCAATAAATCTATTTGAATTGCAATTATGTCGTTTGATTATTTAAGTCCGCCTACACATCCTGCAGTATTTTCAGATGTACAGGGGGTAGAAGTGTAAGGGGTGGCTTTAATTCACAACAATATTCGAAGAATTATGGAAACTCAGGTGACGTCCTCATCTTTGGAACGTGGCTCAAAATTACAGGGTTTCCATCTAGTCACCGAGTTGTTGAATGGAAAAGTTTAAACTTAAGGGGGAAAGAGGTACCCCAGTTAGAGGTCTTGATTAGTTAATTAATATAGAAAACTGCAAAGTTCTTTGATATAATCCTCGTTTATTTTTAAATCTAATTCAAATCTATGAAACAAAGCACATAAAAATTTCAAAATTGGAAAAAAATTAATCAAGTGCAAATTTAATCAAAATACACTAAGTACTGCCATTGCTTACGCAAGCAGGTTTTTTGTGCTTGTACATGCGTGGGAACAATTTCCCACTTTTGGCCGCATATCGCTACATTTGGCGACTGCTTGTCTTCTGACCAATATGTCGATGGTGTAATACGTAAATAACAAATTGGAATGTAAAATGAACTGATAGTCAAATAATTTTTGCCAACATTTGCCATCAAAACAAAGAAGATATAGCTATCATTCAACTTTCCTTAAGCACATCCTGGTTTTTAATGTTATTTTCAGTAGAATCTTGATTTTTTAATAGATTTAAATAGGAAAAAAAGTTATTACTAAAATTTTACTTTTATTAACGCTAGAATGAACTACTCATAAAAGAACTCAAGTAAAAATAACATGTCATAAATGCCTCCAAGCACATAAATTTCAATTTTGTCGTAAGAAATGTATTTTATAAAAAACAAGCCTATTTTCGGCACTTACGAATAATCGAAATCATGTCAACTTTGGCACTGCGTTTGCAACCATGTGCTTCGTTTTTCATTTTTCTTCACACTTACTACCATTCTAAAACTAACCATTCGTTGATGTGACAAGCTTGAATACTAACATGCAAATCTGAGATTTATCCAATCCTTAAATAATAAAATTTTGTAATAAAATTAAAAATAATATAATTATGTGTAATTATTATTATTATATATATATAGTAATAACAAAATACATAAAATTATTATATTATGTAAAAACTATATATAAGAAGAATTCAGGGTGGGGCATGGGAACTTCCTGTTTTGAACATGTTCCAATGATGTTCGTAGGGAGTGGAGGGGCGTGGTTAGGGGTTTGGTGGAAAGCAAATAAAAGCTACCACCGGAAACTATTTTACAAACCAAAGAATCCCCTGGTCTCAGCACACCAAGTATCTTGGTGTCATTATTGATAAAAACCTCACTTTCAGACAACACGCAACATATGTTAAAAATAAATTTAAAGCTGCGGTACGCGTTAACTATCCTTAATTTGCAGAAAGTCTAATTTAAGTAGACGTAATAAAATGCTTATCTACACACTGATCCTAAAACCCTCCTCACCTATGCCTCCCCAGTCTGGGCACGCAGCAACGTCCAACATAAATTTAATTGAAACAGCACAAAACTCAATTATCAGGCAAATCTTTGATGTACACTGGTACATTAGAACAAAGACCTCAGAAAGTCATGTAAAATCCCCACTATAAGACAAATAAATTAAAAAACTAGCAATTAAATTCTTTGAAAAAGTTGATAACCATGAAAACCCAACCCTCCTCGAAATAGATCCCTATAACACCTACTCTTTTATTAGAAGACAAGAGACATCCTGGTTAACCCAGATTTTGATTAATTCCCGTCTGCTTTACCATTTTAAATTCTTTTTTCTATTTAACTATTCTTTTTTCGCCGGCCCTTTAATTGCCGGCCCTTTAATCGCCGGCCCTTGGAACTACGGACGCTTGCTGCCCCCTGATTGGCTAGGCCAAACCCCGCCTACTTCCAGATCTCTAAAAATTTTTTCATCTCCCTTGTCTCGGAGCCCTCTTTAAGAGCTCCTATCAAAATTTTTATCATTGCATCTGGAATATTTTTAACTCTCTGTAATCCTTAATTTTAACTTTATCCACCTCAAGTACTTTTATTTAAAATGGGCAACAATAAGTATCGTTTCAGTCTCTCCCGAAACCATGAAAGGAGATTAGAGTCCTGCCAAAGGACTAGGTGCTCCATAGAACCGCCAGCTATTGGTGGAAAGCGGGGTGGGGATATTTGTGTTCCTACCCGTCTCAGTCTTAAACATGTTGTGGTTGAGGCAACAGCGTGCTTTTGCCGTGGAGTCGTATATCTCTAATGGTCGATCGGTGATTCCAGTGCAACGTGTCTTTCGTCGTCACTTCGATACTCCTTCACGAGGTCATATTTCTGATCGAATATGTGTTTTAATGTGGAATGATATCTTAAGAGCAACGGGGAATGTCTCCCAAGAAAGGAAAGGACCTCCGAAGACCGTTAGAACACTTGAAAATGTAGAACGAGTTCGTGTGTCAATTCAGGCCGGTATGTGACAATGGTCCAATAACTTTTCTTACCCTCTCTGAAAGAAATAGATCGTGACAACGTGTGGTTACAAGATGGGGCCCCAGAACACACCTCAAGGGTTTCCATGGGTATTTTAAGAGAAGCCTTCCCCGAATGACTGATCTCCCTTCGAGGGGATGTAAACTGGCCTGTGTGTTCACCTAACTTATCCCCTCCTGAGGGCTTATCTCAAGTTCCTGGCTTATAAAGATCGCTCCAAGACCCTGGAAGACCTAAGGAACCACATCCGGGCCAAAATTGTTAATATCCTCGGTCGATATGTATGGAAAGGTATATGTAGTTGATATGTTTTCGAAATAAATTACATCAGTGTATTGATAATGGAGGGGGACATTTAACAGGCATTGCGTTTAAAATTGTGAACATTCAAACTTCCAATCTCTTGTGTGGTAGGTGGAAAATAACAATAAAGTCATATGAAACACGTAGTGTGTTTTATTGCATTTTTAAAAAAGGAAGTTTCCTCGCCCCATCCTGTAAAATAAAATAATTAAAAAAAATAGTTATTCTTGTTCTTATTTATTTATAATTACTTCTTATTTTTCACTTAGTACTTGTTGGAAAAGTACTAGAATCAATCCGTTATTAGATTTTTTGGTTCGCTTTATTCAGTGTCGCTGATTTGGTTGCGATAGTACGCAAGTATCTAAATGGTTTCCAGTTTGGTTGCGATAGTACGCAAGTATCCAAATGGTTTCCAGTATGGTTGAGATAGTAAGCAAATATCCAAATGGTGTCCAGTTTGTTGCGAAAGTACGCAAGTATTCAAATGGTTTCCAGTATGGTTGCCATAGTACGCAAGAATCCAAGTGGTTGCTAGTATGATTGAGATAGTACACAAGTATCCAAATGGTTGCCAGTATGGTTGTGATAGTATGCAAGTATCCAAATGGTTGCCAGTATGGTTGAGATAGTAAGCAAATATCCAAATGCTTGCCAGTGTAGTTGCGATAGTACGCAAGTATCTAAATGGTTTCCAGTTTGGTTGTGATAGTACGCAAGTATCCAAATGGTTGCCAGTGTAGTTGAGATAGTACGCAAGTACCCTATTTTCATGTAAAGACGATATAATTTGTTACTAAAAATAATTTTTAAATTAGTATAATACATAGAAAGTTTTAAATAAAAAAATAGTTATTTTACATGTGAAATTGACGCTCAATCGAAATGAAACTCCAACTAACAGCAGTTCATTAACAAAAATAATTAATTTCAATTGCAAACAATTCCAATAAAAACTAGTTGAAAAGTATCAAAGTTAAGAAACTTACAGAATTAAATAATTGCTTTATACTAAATCACAGTGTGTTTCTTCTTTGACTTATCTGCATCGGAATGATACTCTGAAAGAAAAGTATAAAAAAGTGCTTATATACCGTATGTTTATACGATAGAAACTTCAAATATCTTTTATCTCGTATTTCCTTTGATCCATCCGACATTTTGTTTTACCTTCTTATTGAAACATAAAATAAAGGTTTAGAAAAAACTGCACTTAAAATAATATAATGCCAAAGAAATTATCAAACCCGTAAATTTTCAAAGAATGTCTGAATCTTTTCTCTCATTTTTCTTTTAAAGAAATAATTCTGTTAAAAAGAACAAAGATAGCTGTGTATGATTTCATATTAAAGATAATTTATTTTTGGTTCCAGGAAGAATGATTTAAATTTTTTTCCGTTATATTAGCCATCCATTGCATTTCACACATTTGAATTTCATTTTTAATGGAATCAATTAAGTGGATTGCCTCAAAAAAGAAAGAATACTTCTAAAGAAAAAATAACTTTGTTGAAATTTCTGATTAATAATTACTTTCTTGAAATGTTGCTTGATACTTAATTTCACATTTTTCAAAGAAACGTTATTAATCATATTTACGTAAAAAAAATCGTTTGTCATTTTATTATAACCGCTTTTGTTTTTATAATTCACGAAAAAATTATGAAATGGAATATTACAAATTTTGAGTTTCACTAGTAGTGTAGAAGCAATTAATAAATAACATTTTCCATTTTATAGTTGTTAATTAAAAATGAATTTATTTTATCTTACGCTTCATTTCAGCATAAATTATGAGTTACAAAAAGTTCCTGAAGTATCATTCCAAGATTCTATTTATTATTTTATTTTTAGTGGAAAAGGTAAGAAAGCATTTTGTTATTAAAAAAAAGTGTATTTCATTCGTGATCTGTGTAAATTTTGTTTATCACTGTTCTTATTGGAAATTGTTTATTCCATATGGGCTCAATTCACGATGGTCACATTATGCTATAAATGCTTTTAAAAACAGAAAATTTAGCTTTTAACTGTACAGTGGCTCCAAAAGTGTTCGTACACTTACAATTTTCTATAAGATGAAATATTTCCGACTGATAAAAATAAATATATCGGAATTGTAATTTTTCTATTATATCTGCACCTTGTTCTTATTAAAATAACGCAATCATTTTCTATAAAATAGTACAAGTATTATTTTGTACAGATTATTAGAATTATTTATTTGCTATAGATTTCATCAGTTTTTTGTAATTTCTGCACCGATGTTCCTCCATTCTTCTGGGGTTATTTTTTTTACTTAACATTTTGTTTTTATAACTCATGTTTTCTTCTATTAAGTTCAAATTCTCTTAAATCAGGTGATTTTGGAGGTGTTTTCAGAATTAGGACCAGCTATAGGGACACCAGAGGCGTACATTGAGGGCAGGAGTTATTAACTTGTCAAAAATTGAAATCGGCTTCAATACCCAAATTTTGGATGAATGATTCCAAATTGTTCTGTAAAATATTGAATTAAAGCTCGCGATTACAATACCATCGAAAAAAACCAAATTATCTAATCCTGAAGCCGATTTACATCCCCCCACAAGAACATCTCCACCTCCAAGCTTCACTGTCCCAACTAAATTCTTGGGGATCCCCAATTTTTTCTTCCTCAAAACATAATACACTCGTGTGGGGATGTGATTGCTTTCAGGATTGGATAATTTAGTATTTTGTGGTGGTATTTAGATCATGAGCTTTATTTAAATATTTTAAAGAACAATTTAAAATTATCCTGCCAAAATTTATGTATTGGAGCTGACTTCTTTTTATTTAAAAACAAGATAAGGATCCCAAGCGCGCTGCTCTCAACTTGAGTTCCTGTTGTCTCAATAACTGTACCCAAATTCTAGAAACACCTCCTAAATTACCTAATTTAAGCTCAGTAGAACATATTTGGTGATAATTTGAATTTAATGTAAGAAAACATGACTTTTAAAAACAATATGTGAAGTAAAAACAATAAACATAGAAAAACAGGAATATTGATGCAGAAATTATAAAAAAAATTAGGGTTTGCAGCCCCAGGATCCCGGTGGCTTTTTCAAATCCCGGGATTTAATTTTTGTCTGAATTATATTTTGAAATTTTTTTCAGAGTATTGTGAATCTGGTATTGCATTTAATGTATCTTATTTACTTTTTTTGTACTGTATACGATTAATGTTAGTTTTCTTACGTGATGAACCTTGAAGGGTTCAAGGAGGGTGTGTATATTAAACCGTGAAATTTCTTATGTTTTCTCTTATTTTCATCTGTAACTTTCTCCCCAACGCGAGTGGGATCAGAAACCGAACATTTCTCCCACCCTTAGGATATCCGGTGTCAGCTAACTTGGGCAGTGGCATTTAGAATTTTTGGAAAATATCTAGTCGGGGTTTTCAGTCCTGGGATCCCGGAATTCCGAAACCCCAGGGGATCCCGGTGTTTTTTCTAATCCGGAAATCCCGGGATTAAAATAACTAATTCCGGAATTTAATTTTTGATTAAATTTATTTAAAAAAAATTTTTCTAATAAAAATTTTTCTATGAATTTAATTTTTCAAAAATTTATATTCTGTTTATGAAATATGTATGTAGAATTTTTTTGCGCAATTATAGGTGCTATATGTAAAAAAATATATGCGCAGTATGGGAGAACGTCGCAAAGATCTAAGTGGTTCACTGCAATGCTTACACAATAATAAAAGTAACATCACAAGAATACATTTTGTCACAGTTCCTTTTTCAATTAAATGCCGTTAATTAATAGCGGACCTGCTCCAATGACTTGACACACTTCATATCCCATTCCATTAGTAACAGCTCATGCAACTGGATCTTCAATTTCAAATGAGGTACACTTGAAATTGATTCACATTCTGATTCAATAACTGAATCAATTTATATACAAAAACCATTAAGTGTAGCAGAAGAACTAAATAAAGTTATCAAAGAGGTATATGCATGAATGCAGTCTATTAGATTTGGGACACTGTAATCAAAAATTCAATAAGAAATGTCTCTTTTTTGAAAATGGAGGGAGACGTGGTGACTACCTGAAAAGAGCATACTCCTATTTAATGACGATAATAACTACTAGTAAAGAATCCGAACGTTCATTTACTTCTGCAGGACAATGTGTAGCAAAAATAAGAAGCCGTTCCAACGATGAAACGCTAGAGGAACTGTATTTTTATAAGCTTATTTACAGAAACACAAGAAATGAAGAAATGCATTTTTTAAAATTTTAATATGTGCTATTTTTATTTGTTTTTTTCCTGATAGGTAGTTTTTATTTGTTTCATTAAAATAATATTAAACCAATTTTTAATTATATTTTCAATTTTATTATGCAATTTCAACTATTCTAATATGTAAGCATTTTTAATAGCTAGTCCAATCCTAATCCCGGGACCGATCCCGGGATTTGGATAATGTAATCCCGAAATCCCGGGATTGAAAATATGACATGGGATTGCAAACCCTACAAAAAACTGATGAAATCTATACCAAGACGCTTAGAAGTTATTGCGGACGCTAAAAGATATCCTACTAAGCACTAAATATTGAGAAAGAAATGCAATATTTCAAGCTATGTTGAGATTTTTTTTAAGTGTACAAAGACTTTTGTGGCGTAATTTTCAGTACTTTTTTGTTTTTCAGAATAATAGTTATACTGTGTTTTAAAAATTGATTACGTTATTTCAATAATAACGAGTTCCACAAAGGTATAAAAAAATTTAAATTCTGAAAGCTTTACATTTTACAGAAAATTGTAAGTGTACAAACATATTTGTGGTCCCTGCATTTGTAAAATAAAATAAATTTTGAGTGAAAACTTTATAAATTAAAAATTCTTAATGCTTGTAGTTTTTAAGCAATTAAAACTAAACTGAGTAATGCAACAGCTCATGAGGGCCAAAGCCTGCTGTGCTCAACTCACTATACGTGACCATTAGGCACTAAGGTTCATGAGCAGATGTCCCTATCAAATGGTCAGTCTAAAGCGTTTTAAACAATTAATTAGCATAAATACAGATCGAAGACATTTTAGATTTGATGATTTTATTCCTTTTAAATGAAAGAGTCTTGTTGTTCTATTTAACACGAAATATATATTTTCCCCTGGTTTTTTTACCATTGTTCTAGTCAACGATTGCTCAGTTGCATAACAAAAACAATGACCAGCATAATTATATTTAGAGAGATACGATCAACTTTCTACAAAACATAGCGTTTATAATTTTTTTAATGTTTACAAAAAAGTCAAAATTTTCGAGATGCTTTTTAAAACATTATGCATTTTATTTAAAAAATAATTAATGCAATAAATATAATTCAAAACAGCAATGGTACCCTTAAAAGATGTTTTTTCTTAATTTCCAACATCTCTTTTTTTCACTAAGAATTTTGTGCCTTTTGAGCGTCATCCTTTATTTTTTGAAACTATTTTTCGTTGTAAATATTCAAATTTAACTTTTTCAAAGCAGTTTTTTTATTTTTCTGAAAAAAATATTTGCTATGTCGACGGAATTATCAGAATCTTAAATTTCCCAACAGTGTTTGAATTCTTTCTCCATTCTTTTTTAAAGAAGTAAACATCTTCAGTAAGAAAAAGTGGAAGAGAAAAGTTTCTAAAAGAACATCTCTCTTTTGATCCATGAACTTCTTTCATAGACTGACGCATAATTTCTGCTTTAATTTTGTTCTTACAATTTTATATTATAATTAATCTTAACATGTTTTTTCAAAATAAAAAAATGTATAGAGTACCTTTACACTTCTTTTTATGTATAAAATATCTTTTTTAAGATATTTTTAAAGAATAATAAAAATATTATAAAAGTTTGTTTGCGATTTGTAGGTTTTAGTTTAGGTTTGTGTATAAGCTAGAACCAAAGCTTTCTCGTTGCTTTAACAAAATAATGATTATAAGTTTTGAAGTTTTATTTTAGAATATCAAACGGATTTTACAAATGCATTGGAATATATGAAGTCTAAAAATGTCTTAAAAAACTATGTCTATATACTGGGATGCTTACTGCGAGTCTTAAAAAAATAAGCTCATTTTTTGATGTAAATAACTATAAATTCTTTGTATTTTGAAGGTTTTTTTAGTCTTTTCTGAGGTAACGCTCATGAATCGTAGCAATTCTCAGGAAGAAATATGCATCTACAACTTTTAATGTGAGAGGAGTGACAACAGTAGCCTCTACTTGAAGATCTCAAAAAATAACGAGATATAACTGGAGGGAAAAAATAAGAAACAAAAGTAACGAAAACTGTTAAATTTGGGACTAAACTTAGATTTATTGTATGTTATCAGAGTAAACGATAGTACAACTGAGCTCCAATTTATCCGACACACTTAATTTTAATCTTTGCACTGTATTTACTGCCTGTTGTTTAATAAATCTTTTAACTGCGTAAGGATTTAATATCCGCACCTGGCAACAGATAGAACATATATGGAAGAACCTGGCAAAAGGTGAGATCATGTATGGGAGGATCTGCGGGTCCGGCATATATAGCGAGAAGGATCCGGCAACGAGACGAGACGAGACCAGACCGGACGCGTCTAAAAGAAGGCAGCGGAAGCTAGAAAGCCGGAGACAAGAAAAACGTGGCCGGTGGAAGACAGACTGCTGGACGATGGATTTTGCAATCTGTTGACATCTTCTTAATTTATTCGTTTTTGTGATGTGTCCCTTAGAAAGAGAAAAATAAATCGGTGGGACAAAAACCGACTGTCATTGTTTTTTATGAATTCGAACACACCGATCAGTAAAAGAATCCACACAAGTTTAATAAACTGCTTTTATTTTTTATCAACTTCTTTTATCAATTTCTTAGAATAGAATCTATATTGAGTTTATTGTCTTACACTGAAAAACTCGGACTAATTAAAAAATGTTTTTAAACGTTGGTCAAAATAAGTCTAATATACTACGGAACATGTTTTGTTATACTGTAAACTACATTTTTTGTTAAAGAGAAAGTTTTAAAAACGAGTTGAAATGCTTAGGAATTTCCTAGTCACCTGTTTTGTCTTTGTTGTTCAATTGTACTGAAAGCCTTAACGTCTTAAGAACGTATAGATTTTTAAAGTTTTATTGGTATCCCTCCTTATTTATATTTGTGTATTTCCTTCCTTCTTTTTATTTTAAATTTATATCTTAAACATATTTTTAATTTTGTTAAAAATTATATAACGATGTTCCCACTTACATCTGTAAGCCTCATGTTATGCAATGTGGAGCTTGAGGAGTTTTGCAAATAAATAAATTAAAAAATATAATAAATTACAAAGATGCAGAAAGACAAAAAAATAATATTTTTGAAAATGATTTAATACTAGTGCCATAAAGGAAGTTTTAACTTTTTCTTGTACATATTTTTTCAATTTTTAATTAAATATGAATATAAATAAGTATGTCTTAGTAAATTTATGATGTCAAATACGATGGGATCTATTTTTTTGCACATGAGAAAGTTCATAAACTAATTTCTAAAGATTCTCAGAATTTTTTTTCCATACATAAAGCATTTCATTTTCTAAAGAAAATTTTGAGTATGCAATAAATATAATTTCTCTTGAAATAATTTTGTAAAACAATGAAATTAAGGGAGTTGGAAAGGTAAAATTTTTTTAAAAGGTGAATTTCAGGTTATTGTATTTTTAAATTTTTCAGCTTATTACCTTTCCAAAAATACCTCATTTTTATCTCTAGCTTAATTAGAAGTGCTAAAATTTTGTTTTTAAATAATCGTCTAAACGCGAGTCACCGATTTAAATGGACAGAAAAAAGGTAAACATTGCACTTCCTCTTGGGTCAGCTTGAAGTTTGACGTCATTTTTTAAAATTTCTTTAGGGCATGTTATGAAACGGATGGTATCTCGCCTCCGACGTTTCAAAGCAAAAATGAGGGGGCAAAAATTATCAGATGGCAAAGCATTATGTGGCAAAAATAGATTAACAGAAACAACTATTGATCAATTGCAAACATTTTACGGTCTTGCCATTCGAAGAAATTTATCAAATGTAAAGTATATGAAACAAGCTATATGGGCAATATTTCTTCACAAAATATCTACGGATAAAAATCCACAGCATGGATTTTGTCCATCAGGTCTTGACACATGGTGTCAGTGTAAGAAGGCTCAATTGGAAAATAAACTTTATCTCCACAAACATAAACTTCCAGTTGCTGTTGTTGAACCCATTAGGCCTATTTTTAGGGACCTTTCGGATCCAGAATTGTTCAAAAGGTGCTTGCATGGAAACACGCAGAATCCGAATGAAAGCATTAATAATGTTATTTGGTCTCGTGTCCCCAAAAAGACATTTGTGCACATAGAAACACTTTCCTTTGGTACATATGATGCTATTGCATCCTTTAATAAAGGGAATGCAACAAAGCTGGATATTTAAAAAAAACTTATTATAGAGCGAGGATATTATGCGACAGGCTGCATGGAACATTTCGACAAAGAGAGCAGTACAAGGGTAAGATATGCCAATTTACAGAAACTAAGGAGACTAGAAAAGTAAAAAGACTTAAAAGAATGAAACAAGAAGATGAAAATTTAAAAAATGCTGAAAATTTAGAATATGGAGCTGGAATGTTTTGATAAGGTAACTTATTTTTTTATAAAAATGTGTTTTTCTCAAAATGTCACTTTTGAAGATTCGATGTACCTTTTCTCAGAAAGCATATATCTGATTTCAACAAAACTTACATGACACATTCTTTATATATTCTAGTATATACTGAAATGAGCTTTTAGCAAAATTTGTATAAATTTTTTTTATAATTTTTTTTCTGTCGAAAAACACTGTTTCCTCACTATACATCAAATAAAAAAATTGTAAAGAAAAACTAATGGAAATTTCAAAAAAGCTCATTTCAGTATAATATTAGATGTATGCTTAACTTGCAAAAAAAATTTGGGGATTGTATTTCCAACAGGTTCTTAGAAAAGGTACATTGAAAAAGCCCTTTTTAACATTATCAGTATAGAGTGTTCCGATACCCCTTAAACATATTTATACTATTTCTAAGAAACTGAGTAGGGCTAGATGGAACTTCGAGACGAATTGTAATTCTTTCTTCACAAAACTATTAGAATGAGCTTGCTTCCATTCTGATATATTTGCAGGAAGTTTTATGAATGAACATGTCATATCTGAAAAAATAGAAAAAGACAAAAAAGAATAATATCAAGCGAAATGGTGGTATACAATATTAGGAAACCAACGCAATTAATATCCTATTTGTAGTATTTTTATTAAATCAAATTACTCAGAGATAGTAAGTTTCTGTTTGTTGGTATTAATTAATAATAATTGAAGAACCAATAAGTAATATTAAATTGATTAGAAACGCATACATAGAATTTATATCCAAAAGATTTCCATGAGACCTTTTTAGGGAGAATTTAATTAAAAAACAACGCGAGAGAGAAACACAGAGAGAGAGAAAAGACATAGGAGGCTCAGATAGACAGAGAGAGATAAAGAGAAAAAGAGACTGGTAGAAAGAAAGACACAGAGAACGAGAAGAAGATAAGGAGAGAGAGCGAGAGATAAAGAGAGACAGAGATGGAGACAATAGGGATAAAGAGACAGAGAGGTAGACAAGGGGACAGAGAGAGAGAAGGAGTAAGTGAGTTAATATTAACGTCGCATTGTTCAGCTACACGAGGGCGACGGTCCGCATAATTTTGAACCATGTTCAAGTGACGCGGATGACACCTGAGCTGGCACCCCCTCTCCTAACTACCACACCCCACCGACAGGAGGACGTTTGAGCTCTCGACAGATTTAACGTGCATCGCTCCCCTACAAAGCGGGTCTTCAGTGGTATTGGGATCGAACTCATGACATGCTAGCCATGATCCGATGGCTAGACCACTTGGCTATCGCGACCACATAAAGAGAGAGAGAAAGAGAGTGATAAAGAAAACGAGAAATAGAGATGGAGACAAGGGGACAAAGAGAGAGAAAAGAGAGCGATAAAGAAAGCCAGAAACAGAGATGGAGATAAGGGGACAAAGACAGAGATAAAGAGAGAAGGGAGACAGAGATAAAGAGAGAAGGGGAGACAGAGATGAAGACAAGGGTACAAATATAGAGAAAGGAAGACAGAGACAGAAAGAGAAAAGAGACAGACGGTATAACTAGCACACGAAAATACACGTATAGTAGCTTATCAAACTGTGAAAACTTTTTATGAGAGGATCCGTCAGACAGTAAGATATCTCAGTAAAAAAAAAACCTAACCGATAAATGCATCTATCGAACACAAAAGAAAACTAACTATTTGTTGAATTCCGAACAAAAGTCACGTACCTTTCATAGCAGAAATAAACTATGGAAACAGAAAGAGGGAAAAAGAAGTAATAAGGAAAAAACAATCCCCGTACCTTGTCTGACACAAAAGAGTTGCCATTTTCGCAAAAATGGCTCGCGCACGTAGCGGAACACGTGACAAGAACAATGATGACGAAGATTCATTTTCAGAAGAAGAAAAAGTTTATCGGACTCTAGGTCTCTACTAACTCTTGTCAATTCCATTTTATTAGTCAGAAAGGATCGAGAAAATAATTACTGAATTTAAGGAAGAACTATTAAGGAACAAACGCATACGCACAGAAAAGCAAGTTTTGTTCAGGAAAATCTCACTAGAGGTCTGATGGATAAATAACTCAACCAATGGTTAATGACCTGCTCAATACACTGTCTACAGTTACAACAAACAAATATTTACTAACAGAATCTGGTTAGTGTTATATCTAAATATTCTAATTCTCACAAATTGCATCTATGCCAAAAATTTGCAGCTCCTACGAACGTATAGGCTGAGCAGTTTCAGCTATAACACACACAGGAATGATCTAAACAGTAAAAAAAAAACAGATGAAAATGCTTAAAATTATAATTTAGTCAACAGTAATGTTTACTAGTAAATTGTTTGATTCCACTAGCATATCATAAAATTATTTTTACTTATTAAATTTTTTCCTGCTTGTACATTACTACTTCAACTATTATAACTAAAACTTGAGAAAAAGTATTTATTTTACATCAAATATATTATAGTGAGAACTATTTATTTACGCTGCATCTCTTTTTTACAATCATAATGTCATAAAATTTGGTTTGTAGTTTCAATGTTTTTAAATCCATATACATTTCCTTAATATTTAACATATGCATCAAAAGATATAAATACAAAATTCATTTGAATAAATTTGTACATTCTATTTCATTTTTTATCAGAAGGCAATTGAAAAAAAAAAACATTTAATGCTTTTAGAATGTCATTTAAATACATAAAGAGACTTTTATTTTTATCTAAATTCTGTGTCTGTCATGTTTTAAATTTGATTTCGGGTTTCAACCAAACGATTTTAACTTAGGGAAAACTTTCGCAAATATCTCTTCAAAATATATTCGTGCTAATACCTGATTGGTCAATACACGAGGTAGAATTCAATAATTCCCGGACTAAGCCTGTAATGTGAAAACTTTTTGCAGTAGAGCGAATACGATAACATTTCTGTGTGTGTTACTGCATTCTTCCCCTTTTCTAAAAATGTTTGTCCCAAATCGCGTGGTCGGTGGTTTACGACGGCGTCGTATTTTATAGGTGGATGTGTTTAGTAGCTGGCGATTGAAAGAAATTACGTTAGTTGAGCAGAGAATAATATCAAATTTTGTGTTGGTTTGGAAAAGTGTGCTACGAAGACTTAAGAAATGTTGAAGCATGATTAAGGCAGTGATAAATAATCATGAACGCAAGATTTTGAGTGGAATCGACTTTTCAGAGAAGGCAAGGAAAGTGTCAAAGACGACGAAAACTCGGGACATCCATAGACTTCCCGCACTGTTGAAAACATTGAAAAGTTTTCTACGGCGGTACGTAAGAACATGCTTCAAACAACAATGGGGGTGAAAATGAAAACAACTGCTTTGCCTAATCCTCCTTACTCCCCCGGTTTCTCTCCCTGAAACTTCAGAATACTTCTTGAGCTCGCACTTCCTCTCAAAGGTCGTTAATTTCAATTTTCAGATGAAATTTAAAGTGCATTGCAGGCTGGATTAAAGGATATGGATAAAAATGGATTCCAGAAATGTGTCGATGAACTTTACAAGCTATGGCAAAAGTGCATTGTTGCTCAAGGGTCTTATTTAAAAGGAGGATGTGTTTTAGCAACTTAACACAACAATATTTTTTAGTTATAGACCCAGTCGGGGAAATTTCGAATCCTACTACGTAAGATGGCATGTAATAGATTATTTGATATTTTCACCTCTATTTTATATGCTTCTTAGGTGTGTGTTTGCTCAGTTAAATACATTACTTAATAAGTAAAATTAATTATATAAGCAAAAAAAAAAAATTACAAATTTGGTTAATGCAAGACTTTTGTGAGGGAAAAGCATTTTGAAATCAGATGTTTACGAGCGATAAAATTTGCTTTTTATTTAAAGTGCCATTATATTTGGAGTAAGCATATGAATTGAATATGGTTACGTGTATGTTTGTAGCAAATTTTCTCACAGAATGTGTAAAAATGTTCCATTGAAACCTTTTAAAATATAGTTAAAATTATTTATCAGCTAATTCATTGATAATTTTTTACAGTTATAGTTTACATTTAGAATATCTCAATGAAACTTTATTAATAAAAAAATACTAAATTTTAACATACTATTTTAATTTATGTAATGTCTTTCTATACATACACATTTTTAATGCAACATTCTTAAAAGCTTTTCCATTTATTTCAAGAAGTACAAAAAAAAAAGAAATCTAAATATGATTCTTTTATTTGTTTTAAATCTGAAGTATTGAATAATTCGTTTTATTATGAAAACTAAATACAATTTACATTAAATATAAGTACATTTCTTGATGAAATTAGTAATAATTTAGAAATATTTCGTATCATGTTAAATGTAAATATTTCTACAATCAATCATTTTTTAAAAAATATTTATGATGCATTACACGTGTGTCTTATGCCATTATTTCCAAAGGCATCGAAAAAAATGATTAACTGTAATGTTGCTTCTTTCTAAAAAAAAAGGGACTCCATGATAAATGTAAATACAGCTAAAAAAATATGGGATAGCCTAAAAATATTTTATTTTTTCCACTATTTGTTTTCATATATTTACGTTCTAAGACAAATATCGGTTTTTTTCTTGGAAAACTTTTCATATTTTAAGACGGAGATAATAGAGAAAAATTCAGCAACATATTTCAAAACTATCAGAGAAAACGCGGTATATTTTATAAGACTCAAATAAGTACCTTCTGACTATTTATTTAATGTTTACTATACAAAATACAGCCATGTTTGAGATAAAATATGAGATAATCTTTAAAAAAAAACATGTTTTGAAGAAGAACAGAAGGATTGTTTCCTAACTGGAGAACCTAAGTTTCTTAAAACTTCTTTCAAAACTACAAATAATAATTCATTTTAAAACAGAATAATTAAACATAAAAGATTTTAATTAAAAATAAATAACATTTAATTAATTTAAAATATTACGATATAATACTATTAGAATCTTTTATGACATTGCTTTGGTGGAAAATATCAAAATAAAAGCAGTGAAAAACCGAACGCACACACACACATACACACACGCACACACACGCACAAACACACACGCACTCTCCCACACACACACAAACGCATGCACACACGCACAAGCCCACACACACGCACACACACAAACGCACACATATGCACCCACACGCACGCATATGTGTACAAACATTGTGTTTTATAAAAGATGTTAGAAACGTCGTACCCTAATCCTACAGCAAAACATCCGCCATACTTGTATATTTCTTCTTTTTCAAGCTGGATATTGGAAAATTTGTTGTTTATTTGAGCCTGGAAAGTATACAATATTTGAAGAAGAACTAGCAACTGCAAGTCATATACAACAGTTGAATAAAATGTTATGAATAAATATTCTACGTTTCTGAGTTACTATTTCGATTTGAGCTGTGAGAGAAATTTTTCTTTTACGGGTTGGGATTTAGTTCATACAGATGGTTGCAACGAGTTACTATCACTTCATATTTTGAGTTGACAATGGTAAAAGTAACGTAAATTTCTTTCAAAATGAATGAATTAATATAGCTTTTTATTTACAGGTTTTCAATAACGAATTGGATGGGCTTTATATATAAGCAACAAGACATTTCAGTATTTAGGTTCTGAATCCTGCTGAGAGAAAATTTTGTAGCTTTAGAAATTGAATTTCAGTTTTATATTGAAATAAATAAAAATAAATGGAAAAAAGGAAAAATGTCTTTTAATTTTATAATGTTTTTATTTTCTTTACAGTCCCTTTTTTGATTTTATTGCGTAATCATTGTTAATGATGATTTCTCGTTACTTTAATTTAAGATACGTATCTCTTTCAAAGTCATTAAGATTTTATTATTTTTTAAAAGTTAAAATATATAATTTATTTCTGAGATATTTTTTACGTTATTAATTAGTCTCCTTTACTTTTTACTCAGTTAACTTTAAATAATTATTATACCCGCTCTTTCTCATTTATATTATTTTAAAATTTTTAAATCAAACAACATGATTAATTAGGCATACAAACATGATCACCATTGTTGATTATTAGCAGCATTACGTGATCCTATCTATTATACATTAAATGAAAAGCCATTAATTAAAAATATATTCCACTCCTTTTATAATAAGCAAAATAATTTAATTCTCATAATAGAACAACTCAAATATGTTTGGCTTTTTTGTCCAAAACAAACAAAAAGTTCAGTAATATTCAGTGAAACGTAATGTATAACTTAATTTCATATCCGTTGTCTCTATGACGAACAATCGTCTTTATGTTAAGATCAGTTGCATTAAAATTGCTTAGTATTTTAGAAAGGAACTTCGATAGAAGTGTCAAATTTCAGAAAATGATACTTCGTGAAAATGTTCTTCCTGCACTAAACTACCAGAAAAGAACATTCGGAGAGTTATAACTCAGTTATCCTCAGGACTAGATCGTGGTTCAAAATTACTGGATCACTAATAAATAATTCTCGTGTTGCTTTTGAGAATAATATTGATAATTAATCAACAAGTCTTTAATTTAAGAAGGGGTCAATGTTAAAAGAAAGATGTATGTAATGTGTTTTCATGATATTGGATCATCCTTACTCATAGTATTGGATCCTTGTGATCCCTACGTCTTATTGGCTGTTAGAATCTTCTGTTGAATTTCATTGGTCGGAAGAAATATCTTCTGGCATTTCTTCTATCTTCCCAGAATTCAACTCTGACAAAGGGAATATATACTATATTCGAATTTCGTTATTTGTTGTGTTGGAAATAAAGTTTATTTTATATATAATTCTGCCATTTTACTTTGCCACTCAACACACCCAAATGTACTGATAAGATACAGTTTTACTCAATTAAAATTCAAATATATTTTTTAAAAAGCCCTTATTTATATTTTTTCAAATATATCATGCAAAACATAATTTTTCAAGAACTTTGACAAACAATATTCATTTCCTGTTCACTCAAAAACTCCTAGTATACATGATTTCCGTTTTGACAAAACCTTCTTACTAACATTTCAATTTCTAGCCTTGATGCACGATTCCAATCACTTTACATTGGCTCTACTATCAGTTTTCAACAATCATAAGACCAGAAATCCTTTGCTATTCTTTACCTTCTTTTTTCTTTCTTTCTTTTTATACACTCTCAAAATTTCAACTTTATAATGAATATGATGCCTCATCTCGATTCTAAAGGGTGGTATTTATACGGGCAAGTCTTTATAGAAGTTTTAATATTCTATCTGACCCTTCTCGCCTTGGAGGTTTTAAACTAAAACAGGCTAGTATATTCGTGGAGATAGATTAATACTTTCGCAGATTAGTATTATTTGCTGGGGCCCTGAATTTGTTTGAATAGCAGTTCTTGTGCAAAATGTGGGGTGTACACTGTTTTGTGTTTGAGCCTATTCCGAACTTTGATGATATATCATGCTTTGCCAACGCAAGTAGAGTGGGCTATGTCACTTTGTCCCTATACGCCGGCTGGGTGGCGTAGTTGGTTAGTCGCTGGCCTTTTACACCCAAGGTTGCGGGTTCGACCCCGGCCCAAGTCGGTAGATTTTCTTGATGCAGAAAATCGACAGCGGCCATGTCGTATGATTATACAGCATGTAAAAGATCCCTAGTGTGACTGTTTGGCTTGGGCGCTCTTGGCAAAATTAAATCCTGGTATAAGTTCGCATCGTCAAGAGCTCAGGTGCCTCCCTCTGTGGAGGAAACTGGGCGTCTAAATTGCTTGCTGTAATTGGTACCGCCTATATGGTGCAGCACTAAAAAGTGGTACCAGCTCCTGGGGAATATACTAGGTCTGCAAAGGTTTAAAATACCAATGCGCAGCCCCATTGAAAAAAAAACTTTGTCCCTATACAAATGTTTTATTACCGTTAAAAAATATTCAAAAAGAGTATATATAGAACATATAACATATGCGTGGAAATACAGCAAGTGCTTAATCGGCAGATGATTTGTGTTCTATCCCCCCGCTCCTTTTATTAATCATCTTGGGGAAAAAATTGGGGAAATTGGGGAATCGGCCACTGGCTGGTGCATTTATTGTGCGGATAGGGTTTGAGTCACGTGCGATCAACTTTTTTTCAATTCATTTAATTATTTTTTAAAATAAAATAAATCTATTTAAAAAAGAATTATTAAATATTTTTATAATTTTATAATAATTAAATTAATAATATATAAAAACGCGACATATATTATTTTTATTATATTAAGTATAAATTAACTAATTTAATAATAATAATAATAATAATATAATGGGTTGGAGGGAAAGTTCTGTCGTATTTTAAATGGCAGATGATTTTTCTTGTAAATAAAAAAAAAACATCTGGCTATTGAGTCATTTGGATTTCTTTTGTTTTTTTAGCTGCTGTATAATATAAAAGAAGTCTTTTTTTACCGTTCATCATTTACTTGTGATATTTAAAGTGAAAAACATGTCAGTAGATAAAGTGCATTTACGACACTTCATTTTGTATGAATTCCAAAAAGGAAGCAACGCATCGGTTGCATGTAAAAATTTATGTGTGGCATTTGGAAAAGATATTGTAAATGTTCGTACTTGTCAAAGATGGCTTAGCAAATTTCGTTCCGGGGATCTGAGCCTCCAAGAAAGTGATCGATCTGGACGACCATCCAAGATCGATAATGATGTTTTGCGATCCATGTTGGAAAATAATCCACATTTAATAAGTCGAGAAATTGCAGAAGAGTTTGGCATTCATAATACAACTGTTGGAGATCACCTTAAATCTCTTGGGTTTGTGTTAAAGCAAAGTGTTTGGTTCCACATGAATTAACGGAAAAGAATTTGTCTGATCGTGTAAGAATGTGTTAATCACATCTGATTAGACCCAATCTGAGACAAGCTCGTTTTTGGACAAGCTGGTTACTGGAGATGAAAAGTGGATTCTTTACGAGAGTATTAAGATAAAACAATCTTACTGCAAACTAGGAACATCATCAGCAACAGTTCCAAAACCAAGTATCCATCGACGAAAAGGACTGCTTTGTTTGTGGTGGGACCAGAAAGGTCCAGTGTACTACGAGTTGCTGAAACAGGGAAAAACTATTAACGTGGATCTGTACTGCAATCAGTTGGATAAACTGAATGCAGCTATAAAGAAAAAAAGCCTGCATCAGCGTGTAGAGAAGGAATAGTGTTCCACCACGATAATGCTCGACCGCATATTGCAATGGTGACACAACAAAAACTGAATGCGTTAGGATGGGAAGTCCTTAGTCACCCATCGTATTCACCTGACATTGTACCATCTGATTATTACCTGTTCAGATCTCTGCAAAACTATTTAACGGGGAAAAATTCAAGTCTTTTGAAAGTGTTTCTAAGGCAGTTGCTGTCTATTTTAACTCTAAGAACGAGAACTTCTACAAAACAGGATTTCACAAGTTACCTGAAAGATGGCAACAAGTTGTAACAAATAACGGAGCATATATAATTGATTAATATTAAACACGTATTTTTATAGACGAACTCAAATATTTTCTTTAAATTACGACAGAACTTTCCCTCCAACCCCTTATTTTACAGATTATGTTATATTATATAAAGTATTTTATTTATAATATATTGTATTTCACATTATAAAACTATTTGTAACTAATTTTTATATAGAATATCATTTAAATTTTATTATGTATTTTATTTATATTTATATAAAAATATATTTATAAAATATAATATAAATGTTTATATAATTACAGTAATTATTTTACTTCATAAAATACAAAATAAATACATAAAATACAATTTAATATTTCATAAATAAATTTATTTAATTAAAAAAAATAATTAAATGCATTGGAAAAAAATTCATCTCGCGATTCCAACCCTATCAGTCAGGGTAGAAAGCAGGTGTTCTGCCAACTATGCCACTGCATCTCTGGATGTAATTAAAACTTAATTGTATAAAAGCTAAGCATGAATTTCGAAAGCTATTTTCTTCGAATTGACTGGCCACTCGGCACTAATACATTGAGGGTTGAACACCCTAATGGAGTGATACTATTATACCTAGTCTCGTCCCAAAGTGAACCTCCTCAGTCGTACCCTCTCCTTGTTAATAAGCATAAAATGCTTCTTTGCTTCTCAGCTACTAGTAAAACTTAAAAACTATAATATTCCATTGTACTATTTTTTCGCAAATTACAAATATAAAAATAATTATTATATAAAAGGCAAACGATTTTATTTGAGTAAATATAATTAATAACGATTCTT
Organism: Trichonephila clavata; assembly: GCA_019973975.1. Taxonomy (NCBI): domain Eukaryota; kingdom Metazoa; phylum Arthropoda; class Arachnida; order Araneae; family Nephilidae; genus Trichonephila; species Trichonephila clavata. The sequence goes on from BMAO01023520.1 coordinate 69,367, forward strand.
TGAAAAATGTGAAAATAAGTATCAAACAACATTTTAAGAAAGTAATTATTAATCAGAAGTTTTCGAATAATTTTTTTTCTTTAGAAGTATCTCTTTCATTCTTCTTTTTTTTGTAGCAACTCATTTATTTGATTCCATTAAAAATGAGATTCAAATGTAATGCACCGGCGGGCTAATCACCGAAGGAAAAAAAAAAATCCATGCTTTTGTTTCTCGAATCAAAAGGAAAATGGTCTTTTAGGTGAAGTTATACAATTTTCTTTGTTCATTTTAGCGGAATCATTTCTTTAAAAGAAAAATGAAAACAGATTCGAACTTTCTTTGAAAATTTATGGTTTTGTTAATTTCGTTGGCTTTACATAACTTTAAGCAAATTTTTGAAAATTCCCTATCTGACGTTTCAGTATGAATTTCCCCAAATAAAAAAAAAAGGAAAGATCAAAGGTAATACCAGACAAAAGATATTCAAAATTTTAAATATATATATATATATATATATCTAAGCTAAACTAAGCATACCGTACGAGGTTTTATTTTTCTTATTTTTATTCTTTTTGAGTTGAATATATATTTATACACACACGCTTGTATCTTTCCTATTAAACCAATAAAAAGAAAAAACAGTCAATGTTTTGGAGAAAATTAATTTAATTCTGTAAGGTTTTTAAATTAGTATTTCTTATATAATTTTTACTTGCAATTTTCACAATTAAAATTAATCTCTATTGTTAAATAATCGAAATCAGTTCAGCTTTTAGTATAGAAATAGTGAATTTTTTAGTGTAGTTAAAACAAACTTAATTGTAAGTTAAATTTCAATAATAGTTTTTATTTTTTTATGTATCTACAATCAAAAGCATCTCCTGCAAAATATAAGAGATACAGTGAAATACGTTTAACGTGAAAACGCTTAACTCAATCTTATGTCTTCGCTAGAATCTAAATTAGAGCAACACACTCTGCTCATCTCCATCCAATGCACTCTCAGAAAACTCTCGCAATAAGTTAGCAATGTCATCAGGGCTTAGACATTTTCTACGAGTATTCGTTTTAGGGTTTTTGCACTGCAGTAGGTTCCAAAATCGAATTTTTTTTATTAGTGGATAAGCAATTGCTGTGTAACGAAACTCTTTGACGCAATGATTTTATTATAACTGACTCATTTCCACTGTGAACCCAATGACACTGCACTCAAGATCAAATAAATGTGCGGTAGTTTGTTTTACTAGTAGTATCTACTTAGTGAATTATCTTTTACTGAACGACAGTTATTTATAATGATAAATTGCCTTGGTGTCGAAACGTTACCAGTGGACGTTCTAGGTATATTTTATTCCAAAATATCTCCTAATTAACCAAGAACCCCATAACAGTTTCTGAGTAATCACCATGGAAATTTATTAAAAGTAACGAAATATTTTCAAACTTCCTAAACGAAAATATGTTTGATTAAATTATGTTCAACACACATGTTGACATATAATAAAGGAACAAATTTTTCTTCAATTTAAAATTACTTTTGTTGTTCTTGGGAATGCTTAAAGTATCATTGTGAAGTATACAATAATTGGCAAGAAAATATTTGTCAATAGTATGGATATGTGAAAACATTGTTACTTTTAGTTTTTTCACTTCTTCTCCAAAGCATAATTTTTTGTCTTAGATACATTTTAAACAGTAATTGTATGTAAGGGTGGACCAAAAACTATTTTTTCTCTCCATCAGCACACACCAGAAAGTTAACAAAGTGAAGTATGATCGTTATTTAACAAATTAATGATCAAACAAATTATAAAAATCTAAACATTTCTTAAACTACTGCACCAATCACTCTTCAAATTTTGAAAATTTGTTGTTGTTGCTTAAGCCACCCGATTGACACTAACTTCAGTCAGAGTTCACGAAATTCATCGCGGCTTGGAGCTAAAATTGTAAACCTTTCATTAATCTAAGCTTTGGGCCCCATGAAGGTGACAGTACGATTTGGCTCGGTTCTTACACGATAGATGGCGATACCTCCTATCTCCACCTCCCCAATTTAGGCACGGAACCGGAGGAGAGGGAAATATTCTCCAGCCCTCTGCACACGTGGATCAAGTTGCGTCCACCCACAAGAATTTTGGACACAATGATTTAACGAGCACGTACTCCGTGTGTACTTAGAGGGTATTTGGTGGCATCGGGCATCGAACCCAGGCTTTCGGGTCTATGGTCCAAAGCTCTAACCACTAGGCTACCTACGACCCTCAGTTTTGAAAAATTGATATCACTCTGCTTATTTTAACTATTTATAATTATTTAACTTACCAATGTCGAAATGCTTTTGTTATAAATATAAATTGAGATACCGGGAGAAAAAACCAGAAAATGTTTATTTATATATACATATATATAAATTTAAAACATTTAATACAAAATATTCTAGCATTTTCTTCTTTTGTTGTTGTTGTTCCTAATGTAAAATTAGGAATATTTAGTAATGCTATGTGATGATATATTTTTCATCTTATGTAAAAGAACTTTAATAAATGGTAACAAAATTTTTCATCATGAATAATTTAAAACTACACTACTGGCTACCGTAAATGCAGCACCAAGAAAGACAAGAGATAGCACAACAAAATTCATTTTGTATATAACATGTTAACAACCATCAAATGATTAAATTGATAGACTTCTGTGAAGTGGGGTTCCTGCTAGAATCAGTAGCCAGAGTAGCTACCATTGTTGGAGATCCCCGCTGTCACACGCCTCGGCATTGATTCAAAGAGACTTTGGATGTGTTCTTGGGGTACAGGAGACCAAGCAGCTTCCACACGTTGCCAAAGTTGATCTGGTGTGGTAGCTGGGGGTGTAATCTGCGTCAATCGTTGAGCAACCATGGACCACATGTTTTCTATCGGCGAAAGATCCGGAGAGCGAGCCGGTCAGGGAAGCAATTCAATCTGGTGATTGACGAATAACTTTTGGACAATGCGTGCCACGTGTGGTCGCACATTATTCTCTTGAAATACAGCAGTGGCAAAGCCCAGAAAGTAAGGAAGGACAAAAGGCTCCAACACCTCGGATATGTAGCGCTGGCTGTTTAAAGTACCGCCAATGCGTACTAGAGGAGTGCGAGAGTGATATCCAATACCATCCCATACCATAATACCCGGTGCAGGACCAGTGCGGCTGTGCATAACGCAGCTGTTCAGCATCCTCTCTCCACGGTGTCTCCAGACTCGAATCCGAAAATCGTGGTGTTGCAGACAGATGCGTGACTCGTCAGTAAAGACAACTTCATTCCATTCTGCCGCCCACATCATTCTTTCATCGCACCATTGGCGGTGGAGATATCTGTGGTTCTGCGTCAAGGGTAGGCCAAATAATGGACGTCTTCCGGACAGACCACTCTGCTATAAATGACGACGAATGGTACGCGTAGACACTGAATGATGCGTTACAGAATCAATGTGCTACGTTATGGTTCGTGATGTGACGGAGCAATCCGTCACTGCCATGCGCACAATTTTCCTGTCATCACGTGAAGTGGTGCGCTGAGGTGGATACGATCGACCACGCTGTTCCGTCGTACCCTCCTGCATCCAACGGCCACATAACCGCATTACAGTCGTTTAGTTTCGTCCAACACGACTACCGATTTCCCTGAAAGATAATCCACAATCTCGGTAGGTCACTATCCTTCATCTGTCGAAATCGGATACTTGATTAAAAGCTGAGCGCTGTTTTCTACGAGACATAAATGATCGTTTTTTTAAAAGACCCACATGAGAAAAACACAATTGCCGAACTTGAAATCGTAGAAATCTCCAAGATTATTTGCATATCTCATCTGCGCTAATGCATGTGGTAAATTTCATGTTATTTGCGTGCTTCCTTTAAGGTGTTGCATTTACGGTGACCAGCAGTGTATATACAAAGCTTTACTGACCATAGTTTAAACAATTCAAGAATATTATAATTCAGATAATGTACCTTAGAGTCAGAATTATGTGAAAATTCTTGAATTGGTTCTTGTAAAAAAGATTCGTGCTGATGATGGCGTTACTTGTTTTGGCACTACACATTTATTTTTTAAAAATACTTCTGTTTTAATTCAAAAGAGTGGTCTACCGTCTGTGCCCAATGGGAAGCTTTTGAAATTTGTATCTAATTTACTAAACCATTATCTCAAAGAATGCATAAAGCGATCGCATTTGTAGCTCCATCAGAGACTGCATAATGATGATTGAACAATTGTTTTATATTTACAATGAGTCTCTTTTCCTAGAAGTGTTTTTATTGGTGATAAATCGGGACCGTGTGAATGTATCATCATTAGTATTATGTGAGATATCAGATCCTATATTTATTTTTATATGTTTTACATCAATGTGTTCTGCATTTTAGGTTTCCTAAATTTCTTAGAAGTTCTTTGATGACTTTAGGAGTATTTGCTCCATGTTGTCTTTCAAGTTTCTTGACTATTTTACTTATTTGTTTCCTGCAATTCGAACAATCCAATTGCTCAAACTAGTAAAGAATGTTAGCTAATATAATTTCAGGATTTCATTTCCCCTCTCCCTTTTTAACCCTAGTTGTTCTCTTTTTAATAATATCATACTGAACCATTCTTATTATGGTTCTACCAGCAGCGAACAGGACCCTTGAGGTGTAAAATCAAAGTTTTTTATTAACTAAGTAGGACAGAATCTGGTGTTTTGATATGTTTCCCTCATTAAGAACAGCAACAGCTTCATGACTGTTTTCAATATTTGAGGGGAAAAAACTACCTTTTGAGCATTCAGGAATGCAGATCATTATATTAAAATATTATTAGAAATAAAAATATTAAAATTCTTAATCTAATTCAATAATAGGAATTTATCACAGAACGGTGATGGTATTTTTTTTTAAATTTCGTGTAGCACACACACACAGGTATTTGATATTTCCATATGTTTTTTGAAAAAAAGTATTCAATAAACTTTTATGGAAGCTAGAACAAAACTTTAAACGTGAAACGAAGTATATATTGATTTCTCCTACTCTACAAAACTACCGATGTTGGAAAAATGGTTTTAGGGTCGACAAATGATTACTAACTAACTTATTGTTCTAAATTTATCTATTTCAATGAAAAACGTTGAACTTTTTTCAAAATACTTTGTGCAAACGAGGTACTTGCATGAATTTCATTCAAGTCATGGGTATTAATACCAGACTAAATAACATAATTATAAAGTGTCATATTTTTTTTATCTTATTTGGATAAGTTAAAGTTCATTTTTGAGTGAATCCCTGCATTTCATGCTTATCAAAATAATAATAAGATTAATTATATAAATTAATACATTTAATATCTTATTTTATCTAAAAATATCTAGACTTAAGATGACCCAAAAATGTGCATTTCCTTTTTCGGGCAACCTAATAATGTACAAAGGCCATATGGAACTTAATACCCCGTTTAATGCCAAAGGAAGGAAATAATCCATTTCAATTCTACATGTGATATGTTTTATTTTTTTCTGCGCTTTCGTAAAGAGATTTAGTGTCTGTATTGTGGAAAGAGTATATCTTTTTAGACAAACCCAGTAACCCACTTCTATATAAAAGAGTATTACAGATTGATTGACGATTTCTGGTTAAAAGGTTATAAACCATTATGCTGAAAATAAATGGTATATTGTTTTAATGTGATACGTTATATATATATGTCGTAATCCTGGCGAGTGGATGTTGCATTAACCAGGCAATCCTTTATGGCAATAAATCTGTTTTATGTACTTAACATGCATAAAGGCACAAACATAAACATCTGAAACACCACACTGAAACATCCAGCATAAAATCTGCATGCACTCTTCACATGTTGAAGAAGGCTAAGACAAGAACAAGAGACGCGATAGCTACATGACGAAGACAAAAAGCAAGAGAGCGAATTATTTGATTATCAAGTTTTTATATGCAGGGATGAAATGGGAAAAACGCATTATAAAAATACGATCAAGTGTTCAGGCGAAGGGAATAGTTAGTTATTTATATAGAAATGACGTAATTGTTTAGGGAATATTAAATCCCTGTTAGTAAGGTGCATGAAAACACTTAACCCTCTCGCTGCCTGGTTATTTTATCAAAATAGATTTAAAAATTACGCGTATTTTTTATTACTTATTTCATATCTACATATTTAATTTACATTTTAAAGTTAAAATATACAAAATATTTTTGTAAAATAAGTTTTATTTTAAAGTGTAGAATTAGATCATAAAAATATATATGAACATAAAATCATAAATTAAAACATAAGCAGGAACAGCACGGGTTACACAGCTAAATAGTCGGAGAAAATGCATACCCATGGAAATCGCGGGTTGCGTAAATTTTGCTACAATCTACGTTGCCCGTGAAAATCCGGGATGCGCAGTGAGAGGGTTAATGAACTTATATTTCTAGGAATCGTTAGTAAATCTATCAAAAATTAAGGTCTAAGGACTCAGTAATAAATATATCCTCATTATGTTTTTAATGCTTTAGAAAAAAATCAATTGAGACGCGTTTCTAAATAGGGTATATTAAAATTTACGAATTAGATATTATAAATAAAGGACACTCAAATTATGTGTTGCGTATTCATCATTTTAAATAGAATAGAATAAAAATCTTCGGACCAGGAATGATGAAATGCTGGTTAATTAAAACAAACAGTTTATTCACGCACAAACACAGTTACAAACATTAATTACCTACGTATAAACTTTAAATTCTTAACATCAAACACACACAGAGCTCGTAAAAGCCAAACCGTAGCACACACCAAGAATTAGGCAAAACTGACACTTAAATATGATTACATTCACTATATATAAAATATAGGGTTACTAGTAGGGAGGAAACCGCATTGGCCAATTTATTGCTTCCTTTGCAACATTATGAGTAGATGCAAATTTAAGTTATTGTATATAAAAATGTGAGGGGAGGGTTCCCACCTTACCTCGGGTTGGAAATAAAGATAAAAGGCGTTCTTCACATAGAAACACATTTAATTAGTTAAAAAAGGTGACGACACAAGACAATTATTAGAATAGGAAGGATAACAAGGAGGGCGGTGGCTGCCCTTTACATCAGCTAGCGAAACATGCCCATCCTCTCTACACCACGTTTAGCGCTCAGTTCTTACATCCAATATGTCTGCCGGAATCACAGTCACAGTTAATCAGATGGTTTCAGTTCGGAGTCGATGCCTCTCCAAGTAACGGGAAAGGATACTACACACACACACACACACACACACACACACACACACACACACACACACCACACACACACACACACACACACACACAAAATATATAACATATATATATATAATATATATATATATATATATATATATGAGGAGAGACGTAAGAATTTTTCCTTTGATTTTCTTTCAAAGGACTTTCTTTTATTTATTGCAGTCTGGATCCCTCCAAGACATCGAGTGATAATTACAGTGGTAGCAAAAAGTCCTGAACACACTCATTTTTTAGCGTAATTTTTGTGTTTGACTTCATTTTTCGCTGTGAAATTATTGCACTATCTTAAATATTGTTATTGATTTAAATGTATTTTTATGGTGATTTCAAATCTACTACTAGTTTCTTAATGACTAAAATATTTTTTGTAGTAAAGCTGCCTGAACAAAATAATGTGAAAATGTGCAGAATAAAACAATATAGAATAACATACTATGCAAAGAAAAATAACACGAAAATTGAGAAATGCGGTATATTTAATAAGCATTTTGAAAATTACATTGTTGTCACATGTTAGAAAATCAATATTTTATGGGTCAGCCGTTTGCTTTAATTACGGCTCTACATCTTTTCAGCATGGAATGCACCAATTTCAAAAGAAGATCTTTCGTGACAATATGGTTGAAGGAAAATATTAAAGCTTCTGAAGTACCATGTGGCCTTTCTACTGTTGTAAGAACTTTGAAAAGATTTTCTGAAACAAATTTTATTGCGGATCAGGACGACCAAGAAAAATATCTTTACGTGAAGACAGGTTATTGCACAGAATTTCACTTTCAAACAGAAAGCTTAATTCCTCGCAAATTTTGAAACAATGTACTTTGACATCAAATGTGAGTGTGTGCCCAAGAACTGTTACAGGAAGACTGCTGGAAATTGGGTTACGAGGCTGTAAAGCGCGCCCAAAACCATTACTGACTGAATTTCAGGGCAAGAGGCGATTGACGTGGGCAAGGGAACATTCATTATGGACTATTAAAGACTGGGAAAAGGTAATATTTAGTGACGAGAGTCAGTTTTGTATTTCTGGCAACCAAAGTAGTGCCTATGTAAGACGACGCACTCATTAGGAATTCAGCCCTCAATGTCTGAAGCCCACAGTAAAGTACCCAACAAAAGTGATGGTATGGAGTTGCATGTCTACTCATGGTGTTGGAAGACTTCACATCGTTAGCGGAACAGTGAAAGCCATGGATTACATTGAAATACTACAAAATAAATTGTTACTAACTGTAAGAGATCTTTTTGGGAACCAGTCATGGATTTTTCAGGACGATAACGCCCCTTGTCATCGTGCAAAGGTAGTCCAGAAATGGTTGAAAGGCCATACTGTGAATAGAATGAACTGGCCAGGACAGTCTCCCGACCTTAATCCGATAGAGAACTTATGCTTTGAAATTGGTTATGAAATTTCAAAGAAAAACCTTCAAACAAACGTGAATTAATTGAAGCTTTAATATTTTCCTTCAACCATATTGTCACGAAAGATCTTCTTTTGAAATTTTTGCATTCCATGCCAAAAAGATGTAGAGCCGTAATTAAAGCAAACGGCTGACCTATAAAATATTGATTTTCTAACATGTGACAACAATGTAATTTTCAAAATGCTTATTAAATATACCATATTTGTCAATTTTCGTGTTATTTTTCTTTGCATATTATGTTATTCTATATTCTTTTATTCTGCACATATTTAACATTATTGTGTTCAGGCAGCTTTACTACAAAAAATATTTTAGTGATTAAGAAACTAGTAGTAGATTCGAAATCAGCATAAAAAATACATTAAAAAATCAATAACAATATTTAAGATAGTGCGATAATTTCACAACGAAAAATGAAGACAAAAATTACGCTAAAAATGAGTGTGTTCAGGACTTTTTGCCACCACTGTATGTCTTGTAGTTTATCCAGATAACGGGAAATACCATCGTAATCGCAACTTTATCTCCATAAAAATTACCACGTTGACGTATTTCTCGGTCAAACGCTGCCATATTGCATTAGCCATCGAATTTCCCAATCAGAATATTAAAAACCAACAATCATACGAGTATTGAAGATGCATGAAGCTTTCGGTAGGATAAGATAAAAAGCTGAAATTTTTGGAATGTGCAGAGCTCTTTGTGCTACTATAATTTTGAATGCGTTTATGTTGCTGAGTTTTGCTGTGTGTGTGTTAATCAGTAAAATGTGGAAATAAAATGAAGAATGTTTCTTTGATTTTTCCACTGGAACCTTATAAAAATACTCACGCACCATTCTTGGTTTCAGTTGAAGCACTTCACATACACGCGCACACCGACACAGAAATGCATATGAGGTAGGATTCAAAAGTTCCCAGACTTGGTCTGTAACGTGAACCTTTTTTGCAGCAGAGTTTATACTATAATTTTCTGCGTTCTCCCCCTTTTCGAAAAATGATTTTTCCCAAATCACGCGGTCGGTGGCTTACTATGACGTTCTATTTAGTAGGCGGTTGAAATTAGTTATCGGCGATTGAAAGAAATGCCGTTTGTAGAGCCGAGAATGCATATAAAATTTGGTTTTCGCAAATAAAAGAATGTTACAAAATGTTAAGGTATGCGTATGGCAGTTATGCATTATCTCGAACTCAAGCTTTTGAGTGGCATCGACGTTTCAAAGAAGGAAGGGAAAGTATTGATCTGGAAATCCGCAGACGTCCCACACTGCTGAAAAAATCGAAAAGGTAACAGGTTTCAAACAATAGCGCAAATCGTAGAATGCGCTGGTATATCCATGGCCACACGTCCACTGATACGGAATGAGGAACAACTTGCATTGGGTGTGTCAACACATCGTTCCTCTCCTGTTAAACCAAGATCAAAAGACAATTCGAAAAGAAATTGCGGGATATTTAACCACAGCTGTTGACAAAGATCCTTCCCTACTTGGCAGAATTGTACTGGAGACGAAAATGAGTGTTTTTATACGGCTTGGCAACGGAGTAATCATCACAGTCTCCATGCAAGCAGAAATTCCGCCAAGATGGCTCTAAAGGAAAGGTCATGTTAGAGATATTCTTCGAAATTCAAGATACTGTGCATCTTATACCGGACGCACTGTTAATGAAGAATTTTATTTCGACATCTTGCATTCTTTGCGGGAGTTGATCTGAAAGGAGAGACCAAAATTATGGGGATGAGCAGGCAGGGGTGCATTTTCATGACAACGCTCCTGCACACCGATCTTTCCTCTTTACTAATTTTCTTGCACAAACGAAAACAAATGTTTTGCCACATCCAGCTTACACCTTTCATCTCATTTTCTGTGACTTCAGCATATTTTCTAAATTGGCACCTCGCTTGCAGGATCGTCGATTTCAATACGTAGTAGAAGTTAAAAGTGCATCGCTGGCTGAATTAAAGGTTATGGTTAAAATGGATTCAAAACGTTTCGATGATCTTTACAAGTAAAGGCAAAATATTATTATTGCCGATAGTCTTACTTCGAAGGTGGTTATGCTTCGGCATTTTAATTGTAAATATTTTTTAAGTTTTAGACTCAATACAGAAACTTTTGAACCCTACCCAGTATATACTTCTTGTACGTCTTTAAAAAATTATCAATCCAAAATTTGTTTTACTAGATGAAAAATATAATTTATCTTCATTGATTATGATGCAGCCTGATTAGTTATGAAACGCTGCTTATTTAATCCCGTACTCTAGAGGAATTAATAACAAGCTATACAAATTGTCATTGCCATAATATCATAAATCTTCTTGATTGGTTTTCTTCTAGCCATAATTGTATGTTTTCAGTAAAATCCATTCCACGCGAGGATTGATGGCAATGGGAAGGCTGATTTCTTGGCCAGAACTGCAGCTGAGGAGAGGGAGAACCCTAATGGGAATCATGCGTTTAGCAAATTATCCTCCCTTGCGAAGATTTATCTCAATCAACTTTGGAAAACTCCTCCTAGTCATCCTTGGTACTTCAGAAGATATCCAGAAGGTTCAATCAAGCTTAGGCGTAGGAAATATCAAACCTCTTCTCGCGCTTTATGAGAGTCTCTATAAAAGCAGTCACTTTTCGTCAGGTACAGATAATCTTCCCAGAGTGGCACTGGTATTATTCTGATCTGGTCTTCCCTTCCCTTGTATTGGTGTTACACAAAACAAAGTCCTTTAAAGTGCTTTTCTGTTTTTGATTATTATTATTTTTGGAGATCTTTATACGAGGGCAATTCGGAAAGTAACCTCCGAATCACTGTAAAAAGACAAACTAGGCTAGAGGGGGGATTTACTTACATATCAAAGGTACAACTTTCCACTTTTTTTTTAACATAGTCTTCTCCATTATTCAAGCACTTTTCGTACAGTTTTACCAAGTCCTTCTTTATAAAAAGCGGCCACCTGCCATCTAAACCAATGTGTTACAGCATTTTTAAGTTCGTTATCGTCAGCAAAATGCTGCTCTTCAAGTCACTTCTTCATCGCAGTGATTAGATGGATAATCGGACGAGATCAACACTAACTACAGACAGCTTTCTACTTCATGATTTTTCATGGATGTTTGTTCTTCCGTCTTTGAAAAAGCGTATCCATTGACGCAATACACCTTCACTCAAAATGTTTGGCGCGTATACGGCACACAATTCATGATGGATATTCGCTGCTGACGTATTTTTGACCCAAATAAATCTTTTCACTCCTCGCAACTCACATTTCGCGGGATTTCTATGGTGGCACACATTTTGACACGTTATAACTAGCAAACTCTTGGTCCTACGACACTTTCATTGGCCGACTGGAGCTTACTGAATCAGAGACTGCTCGTGTATTCGAATGAGCGTGATCCAAGCCTTAGTTCCAAAGCCAAACCAAACGGTAGTAAGTTTTCGAATTGCCCTTGTATTTATGAACATTGTGTAGCATTGCTAGATAATCTGAGATTACAAGCAACAACAACAACAAACTTCTCCCCACCCTGAAAATTAAAAGTCCTCTTACAGAGACATGTGTTTGTAACACGTCTACATATACAAAAGACTTTCCCTACATATTTTGAAATTCAGCTAATTCAGCACAACTTTTAATTTGTCGTACTTCAATTAATTACTTTTGCAAGATAAATTCATATTTTTTCTTACTTCTAAGGGAGAATTATTGCTTATATTAAATCCTACGACTTAAAGTAGATAAATAGCTATTTTGAAAATATGATGTTCATCGGTTGAAACGCATTATGTACTTTGTAGTATGAGTAATCAGAGGACTGTATTGCCCATATTTATAGATTCGTTTGACCCGGCTTCTGGTTGCAATTAACTAAGTTCTTGACAGTCACATGTTTAATGTCATCACGTGTTCTCAACTGAATTCAAAACTGACATAAGATTTGTACTTGTTGTTCTTCTTGCAAAACCTTAAGTAAAATTAAAACTGTCAATTGAGTAAAGCTGCTGAAATGTTAAGATTTTTCACACAAAATTTTAATTTTTTCCCCAAATATTATGTTATACTTGTATTTTTAATTCGAGTTCATTTTGCTTACTTATGAGTATTATTATTGTTAAAATATGTACTTTCTAAAAGAAATTTCGGCGAAAGCCAAAAGTTGGCAACATTGAAACGCATGAAGTGGTTTACTTGAGACACATGATTGTATTTATCATGTGACTATGGTATCACGTGAATTTGCACATGTAGCATTTAATTGCCAGCAAATGAATAACTATACAAATACAAAAAAAAGCAGTTTTATCTTAAAATTACTTTAAATATCCTTATCGTCCTATATTAAAATCCTAAATATCCTAAAAATCATTTAAATATCCTAAAATATTATCATTTTCTTTGCTTCCTATCATTCAAGGAAAAATTCGTAACATAGCATGCCACTTACTTAAAATTTTATAGTTCTGCATTTCATATATAATCTAGCCCTTGTACACCCACTTCTCTTTGTACTTCTTGATTTGTTTGATTATGTATACTTTATACAAGGGGTGATCAAATGAAAAGGTACGAAACGACACGGTGGGTACAAATATAGACTTAATTCAAAATATACACCATAGGCCTGAGCACAACGATCCCACTGATGAACAAGCCACAGGATTCCTTGTTCCCGGAATTCCTGTGGCTGTGACGAGACCCAGTCCTTCACAGTGTCCTTGAGTACGTCGTCCGAGTTGAAGCGCTTTCCTTTCAGGTGTTTCTTCATGGACCAAACACATGGAAATCGCAGGTGACATGTCCGACTGTAGGACGAATGGTCCAACGTCTCCCATTGGAACTTGTCCAGTTCCATTTGTGTGACTCTGGAGACGTGTGGACGCGCGTTATCATGGAGCAGAACCACACCTCCGTGAGCAGCCCCGGTCTTTTGTTCTTGATGGACCTGCGTAGGCGTCGGAGTGTCTCACAGTACACATCGGAGTTAATGCTTTTTCTGTGCTCGAGTAATTCTGTGCTCGCATCATTTGGACGCCGCTTTTTATAAGAGCCTTTGCTCTCTCCTGCGCATGCGGCACCCGCGCATGATCCGATCCCATCAGAGTCTCCAATGGCATCCCGAGATGTCTCGCTACATTCTCCCTTGGCGGAATATGCAAATATTTAACTGTTTCATTTTTATGTCGTTTCGTACCTTTTCATTTGATCACCCCTTGTACTTTGGTATTTTTTATTAGAAATAATCGTTTAGTCGATAAAAAAACGTTTTTATAATTATTATCTCTGGATTTAAAACGAACAGAACTTGACTTTGTAAAACGGAATTAAAATTAAATTGTATGCTCCTGTAACTCCCCTCCCCCCCCCAAAGTTGATTTCAACAGAAACCAAATTTTAGATGATCTCTATTTAACAAAATAAACACGTTTTCAAATTTCCAAAAAATTCATTCTCAGTGAATTTTAACTTAAAAAAACAACAACATGCATACCATATTTCATCACTGTAAGTGTATTAGTTCGAAAATGAAAATATGTTTTCGCCCAAAAAAACCTCCTTTGAAGTCTATTTCTGTAAAACATGCTCTTTGCAAGCACTATTAAACAACAACATAAAAACATACTTAACAAATTTTAGATCTTAGCGCCAAATTGTTCACAAACGGGAATTTTAAATTATAACAACCCCCTTTAAATTATTCTCCTCCCCCTCCTTTAACACTTGATCTAAACTTGATTTTGGACTAACCCTTACTTGGATGTTAATTTCCGATAAAACTTTTCTTTTAGCGGATCAGTACTTAAAAAAAAATACTTGCGAAATTCAAGGCAGGAGGTCTAATAGTACTAGAGATTTTTTGGTAAGTGAATTGCTTTTCTTTTTTATATATGTTGATGAACTAAAGCTGGCTACATTTATATTATTCAAAAGTAAAAACATTCTTGTTAATAAGAAAAAATAACATACAGAGTTTCATTTTTAATGATACAGTATTTGCTTAATATCCGTTTTTATAAGATTCTTCTTACAATAAAAAACCGAAATTGATCCAGAAACCAATACATTTAAGTTTCGAATCACTTTCACCGATTAAAAAAAATTGTTAACATAACATTCGATTAATTCTATATTAGGTTAAGTCACGGACACGTTAAGAAAGAAAATGGCACCTACAAATAAAAGAATCCTGTTGTTACAAAAGTACTGTCTGAGAAAGGGGAAAAAAGGCATATTCTCTTTATTCTTGGATATTGATTATTGCTGAAAGAAAATCTAATAAGGTTACGTTTAAGGTAGAAGTCCGGAAACATGTTTCCCGAGTCCGGAAGAAAAAGAAAAAGTTTTCAATTACGAAAAATTCCCAAAAGATTCGATAACACCTTTCAAAATAGATTGTTTTATGAAAGACTGGGGTGCGGAATATTGATGAAATACACAGCAGGATTACCTTCATTTTAGAAAAATATAAATGATTTTTTTTCTGTAATTTTGGTAATATTATAACAATCTTTTTATTAAACTAGGGGGCTGTTCCACCCTCATCCGTCTAAGGGTGGAACAGCCCCTATTATACAAATTACGCAACTGTTCATACTCCTTGCTGAAATTGTAAAAATATAATTAAAATTGTAACATTCGCAATCACGCCATCTCTTACATTATTTCTTCAAGATCCGGGCAACACGTTCATGCTGGAACACTCCGCCTTTGAGGGGAGTTAGCAAATTTTTTTTAATTATTTTTCCCAGAGTCATTGATGTTAGTATAGTGTTAATAACCATGTGACGGATCTATACGCGGTTCTACTAACCACTTGTGAATTCTTTAAGGAAAATAATTATTTCACCCAACTTTCACCGAAGGTAAGAAAACATGATTATGCAAATTAAGTTTATTACATACATTCTGTATTCGCGAGTTTTGAGATTTAGTGAAATGAGAGTTCATGATGGGAAAATCTAAGATTGTTAAATTGAGAATTGAAGATTACCAAAGTGAGGATCGCTAGGATGCGTGGTGATCAAGTCGACCGTTAGTGTACCAGGCCTCAGGTATAGGATTTTGGATTACAAGAGTTCAGGTACGGTGCTTCTTATTTAAATAGTAGTTAGAGAGTAAATTGTAAGAGCGCGTCTGAATTAGAAACGAGCTAGTATACGTTATCGTAAAAATTAGTTGAATGTCTGTAAATATTATGTCCATGTTAACTGGTTTCACCTTTGCGCTCTAAACATTGATCAAAACTATCTTTATTGGATTATTATTGTATCTGTGTTGATTATTCAGACAAATAAACGATTTTAATGAATCATGTTGTCTGATCGATTAGTAGCTCCCACACTTCTAGCTGGGTCCGAGAGTAGTCAATTTGGATTAGAGGGAAGTAGGAATAGTCTCCCATTACAACCAGAAGAATGGAAAATTTAAAAGAAACAATATTTCGGGTCTTAAAGGGAAAAGAATATCTATCCTGTACAAATCCGCGCCATCGTGTGAGCAAGGTCTAATGCGTTTTAATTGAAAATTGGCGAAATATTGGCAATACAGCTAAGATGGTATCATTTTTGGCGACCGAATTTGGAGACGGTGACAATGTTCCTGATAATTTTTGGTAGATAATTTTTGGTGGTTCCTGATAATTTTTTTCTGAAAATTAATGGAGAAATTTATAATTTCATTTGTACAATCACGATCTATGACATTAATAGATTTTTTGATAAAGCACTGGAAGGTAGGGGGAACTTTTAGGCAAATCTTTGTTGGCGCTTTGTTAACTTAAAGCTTTAGTTAAATTTAGCTTTTTACGACCCATTTTTACAAACTATTCCATATGTATTAATACATTTATAACATCATCTAGAAAAACGTTTTTCTACTGAGGGAGAACGGAATCATTGAAAAAACTCCATATTGTTAATATTTTCATAATTTATCTTAATTTTTGAAATAAATTGAAAATATAGATTACAAAACAAAATAGTATTCATAAAATGTTTTTAATATAGACTTTACAGCTTAGACTACATTAGGTATTATCGATTCCATTTGGTACTGTACTGAATTAGTTACAAATTCATACAAAAGGGGATTGCGAGTTTATTTAATAGTAGCATTCAATAGATCTCAGAATTTACGACTAAAAATCAAATCTGATTACTGAATGAGGATCTAAATAAATTATAAAAAATTGCTTGTATATATAAAGTTAAAAGTATATTTTAAATTTAATGAGCTAAACATTCGTAAAATTTGGTTGTAGAATACATGTTGATCAAGTTAGGTGTTGGTAACGGTTTAATCAACGCAAAGTAGGCTATTAGTTGACTGTACGTTTAATGCAATTGTTGACCGAAAAATGTAGAAGCATATTGTTACGAATTTTGCATAAAATAGTGTAAATAATTTGTATTTTTGGTTGTGTAATGCATTTATATTACTCTGTTATATTTATTTTACGTTAAAATTGTAATATTCGGAAGCAACACCGTCCCTTGCGTTATATGAGCGATTCAATAGGAACTTGGTGAAATCTTGGCGATATAGCCAAGTTGGCATCATTTTGGCGACCGTTGGCTACTTGATGACCATTTTGGTGACTAGGTGACCATTTTTTACGAGTTCAGGACCTTCTGGATTCCTCTGGAATTTTGTGGAGGAATCCACTAATTTCAATACTTATAACGCAAGCGGATCTTTCTGGAAAGATCCGCGAGACCGTTAAATACAGAAATGCGTAGTTAGTATGGTTTTGACTATATATATATATATATATATATATATATATATGGCGATTAGTAGTCTTGCCTTGACCGTGAAGAGTTAAATAACAATAGCTCGGCTGTTGAGTAGGACGAGCGGTGCTTGTGAATAATTGTTACTACTTGTATTTTAGACACTGATATTGAGTCTGAGCGCTGTGGAATGTGTGAAGTCCTTCTCATATTTATCCCGCGAATATTGCTGCTGAATCCTGTCTTTGAAAGACTGTTTTCTTGACAATACATTCTCATCGTTTTTAAAGAACTGTCTTGTTCTTTGTGCCTGATCTGCATAAAATCCTCGAACCCCGATCAACGTAACAATATAATGTAGAGACTCAGCGAGTTTTTATTTTCATCGCACAATAAAGGATGGACCTGACAATTTTGAACCATTATCAAGGACGTGAAGGATATGGCTTTATCTTTTCTTGAGACAAATCTATTTCACTAGAAAGGCTTCTCAAAACATCCGTTCACTTCTTTCAGTTTTCTTTTTTTTTACACTTATTTATACTTTTTACTTTATTATTTGTTTACACACCATTCATTTAATATGCATACTCTATTCTAAAACAATAGAAGTGTTTTTGTGAATTAGTTTTATGGTGCACATTTTCGTAAAATCTTCCTTGAAAGCTTTCAAATAGATTTGCGTGTGTCATAGTGTCATTGCTATCACTAAATATTTCAAATTAAAAATATGAAATAACGGAATTTAATAATTTAAATTCCTCTAATTTTAATAAATACAAGCATTAATACTCAAATTAAAAAGCCTGATTGAATTATGCATCATTTTCCAAGATATATAAACGTAATGTATTCAAAATTTTTATTTAAATATTTTAAAAAGGTGTTTCTGAAACATATCTATTATCCCTCAGTAATTATTGCTACCACAAACGCTGAACTAAAAAAATAAAGTAATTACGGAATTTATAATAAAATTTTATTAACTTCTCTAATGCCTTTTTCACGTAAAGGTACACACTATTTTGCTTTTCTGATTTCATGCAGTAGCTGATGTATTGTTTTAAATTTAAGATTATCAATATAGTAGCATTTATATTTTAAATAATACATTACTTCAACTTTTTTTACGCTTTTAAGGAAATCCTATTCAAATAAACCTTAACTAAATCATTTCAGTTTTAAGAAATTGACATTTATATGCAAAAATATTTTGAAAAAAATCTTACTTAGATGTCTTAGATAATTTTTTTCCATAAATATTTCTTCAAATCTAATAGAAAAACGAGTTTATATAAGTTTATTTCTTAAACAAAATATCTATAAATTTTAAACTAAAAAAACAAAAATAAACACATAAGTATAATTATTATCCTATTTAGATTTACGTGCAACAAATTATAAGCATTTAAAACCTTGTTCATTTAGTTTTAGAAAAATGAATTAAAAATCAGCATTGGAATACAGATTTGATTTGAATTTAAAATTCCAAATTTCATTTAGAGTAATAAAAACTGTACAAAATTAAATTCAACTCAAAATTACTCATTATATAACGATCACATTTTTTTGTAGAAAAATGATTCGCTATACATCAACCTTGCGTAAATTGATTTACCATTCTACATTAAATAATCATTATTTCCCCACTTTTTGAAACTACTTTCCAAATAGAATATCCCTAATAAAAGTCTTTGAAAATAACTGAATTTGCTTTGGTATTGTTAAAAAAAATTGTCACAAAGAATAAACATTCAAATAAGTTATTAAGCACTATATTTTGTAAAAATATTTCGGAGACTTCTTTTTTACTTTAAAGTTTTCATATGAAGTTATTTTTTAAAAAATCATAAAATATGAATGAATAACTGAATATTAATCCAAAAAAATATCTCACTAGAAAAAAATAATGCTTTATTCCATTATTTTTTTACTATTTAACCCAAGCAAACGATATTTTTTGGAAGCTTTTATTTTTCTTCAAATGCGTGCAAGATGATTAAAATTAATTTTATGATACGATTTATTTCAGAATATTCTTTAAAATAATAATCTTAATAATATCACTCGCACTTATAATGTGTTTTAATAACTTTGTAGAATAATCTTATCTTCTAGAAAAATCTTTATTGTAATGCATATTAATAGCAATATTTTTTCGTAATTAAACGTTAACGAAGAAGCTTCTTAAAACAAGTTATTCTTATGTAATTTCTCTTAATACATTTTTGTATTACACTCACTTCCAAAAGTTAAGCACGGAGATGTAAAATTCAAAACAATCAACAAATACTGCTTTGAATTACACAAAATTTGGAAGTAAAGTAGCATATATATTTATACATAAAACAAAATCAATAATTATATACAGAAATGAAAACAATATTAAATTTTTGTAAGTTATCAGATAATGTCATACTGGAGTCTTAAACAGAATTATGTATAAAGTGAAAATAAACCGCATAAAATGAAAAAAGGACTTTAATAGGGTATGTGATCCCCCCACATCTATATGCAAAGTTTAAACCTTCTGACCATGCTTTCAATTAGGTGTACAACCACCGCAGAATTAAGCAACCACCATTTTTCTTGTGGAGAAGTTTCCAACTCAATAAGAGTGTGTCTGGAGGTGGGCAACGTGAAGATACAGCACAGCCGAGAGCATCCCAAAGATTTTCAATGGGATTAAGGTTGTGCGAATATGCTGGCCACGCCATACGCGCAATCCCTTCACTCTCCAGGTAGTCTTTGACGATATCAGCTCTATGGGGACATGCGTTATCGCCCATTTTTTTAAGAGCAGATAAGCAAATGCTATGTATCGAAACACTTAAACACAACGATTTTAGTATAACTGACTCAACTCTGCTGTGATCCCAATAACATTGTATTCAAGGTCAAATAAATGTGCGATATTACTTTCGAAAGTTTGTTTTGCTAATGGTATCTGCTTTGTGATCTATCTTTTGCTGAAGCGGCATCTATTTATAATGATAAATTGCCTTGGTGTCGAAACGACACGAGCCCACTTTATAAATTTATTAAAAATCCGAAAATTTTCAAATTCTCTTCAAAAAGGAGGTAAGCAGAACTAACTAAACAGGCTGCGGTGCCCAATTGACTCTGACGGGCGTTCTATTCTTAAGTTACGCAGATGACTAACCTTCAACCGATGATTGTGTGGTGGCGTTCCTAGTATATCGAGAAGAAATACAATAGTTCAGTTAAGAGATGTACGGTTTTGTTTTCGCGTCAACAACTGAGTCCATTATTTGAAAATGCATTAGGTCATCTGGAAACAACTCTGCATCTTGAAATTTATTTCGCCAACATCAACATTTTTTGCTGCCAAAATAGCACGATTACTGAGCCAATTAATATCTATAAAACTATTCAGAGTATAACTGGGAAGACACTCTCAATCAGATTATGTTTTGTCTGAACAACAGTACAGAGATTTTCTGGCAGTTTGATTTTCCATGTACTGGAATACAGTTCTACTTCCCCGTTTTCAATATTCAGCAGTTTGTTAGAAAATATTTGTGCCAATAGATCATCGTGCAAGTGTACGGGCATGCTTATGGTCAATCAAAGTGTTTCAACGTTTCTCCATAAAAACGATTGTTTTATACATGTGTTAATTTCTTCGGCAAATGTAGAGTGAGGAATGCCAGGCAACGTCTGTCGGAAATAACTAGACTGTATTTGGACAGCACACCCGGACATTTCCTCCTTGTCTTTTGAATCTTGCAAAGTTCTATGTAATGCTTTGATGTTTATGGGCCATGATACACTTGTCTGTTAATGATTGAATTCCTTTGCAATACCGTAGTTATTCCGCTTTTTTATTTAATGTTGTACATTGCGTCTGGTTTCTTATGAATGCCTAACGGCAGCTGGAATGCTGAATGTGCAGTTTCTACACCATTTAACAAAGTGTTAGCAATTCCATACGAGGCAAATGCAAATGCATTTTTCGGTTGCAATTGTATTTTTGCAAGGCTGAACCTGCAGGTTCAGTCGCTAAAGGGAATGAACGCGGGATTCAAACGCCAAGCCTTTCGATCGGATTCCGGCAATATCTGACAAAGCTATGGGAGTTTGTGAAACTCGTTCCTCTAGATTCTTGTTCACCATCCCAAGAGGCACCCAGAACTGGCTTTCGGCTAAATCAAGTTCAGCACCAGTGGAAATGAAAATCCAGATGCGGGACTCGAACGCAAAACCATTAGACCTAATTCCGGCAAATTTGCGGGTTTTTTCAAAATCCGATTCCAGATTCGCGTCCACTGCGTCATTAAGCTCAGTCCCTTTAAGGGAGGCATTATATTCGTCTGGTATTTACCAGCAATTTTAAAATTTCCACTTTGGGTTCTCATTCACCGTCCCGAAATATACTAGGAACGTTCTTTTCACGGCTTAAAAATCTTAAGGGGAGCACTTGACACGGTCCGCGTAAGAGACGGTCACCGAAACTATCTGGTAAAGTTACGGAAATTTCTTGAATTGTTTTAAGTATCCAGATTGCTCGTTTGAAAAAAGACAAACACCAATTTTTTGGTCCCAAGACGTTTAAGGTAAGCACCCACCAAGGTGTGCTTAAAGTACGGTCATCCGGCATTTTCCGGTAAAGCTACGGGAATTTTTGTTAACCGATTCGATATCTATATTCAATTCACTGAGATATGCCATGCATTCTCACCTGGGTCTGCATAATCTGTTTCTGTTGACACGCGCGAATTAAGACATTTTGCGTTTTTTCCCGTTTTCCAGATTCAAGTTAGCATTTCCGGCAATGAAAAAATATTGACGCCGATAATTGTGATAAAAACTATCATGCCTCTCAAGTTGGACTAAATGGCACACAATATGCAAAATTATATTCAGATCGTCTGAGTAGTTTCAGACTTCATTGCGAACACGTGACACCGTATTTTTATATATAAAAATATAACTTTAATTTTTTTGATAAATGTAAGAAATTGTGAAAGAAAAAAAACCAGGATTATGGCGATAAAGATATTCTAATTAATATACATTTACACACACACACACGCACACACACACACACACACACACCACCACCACACACACACCCACACACACACAAATGACCTTTATTTAACCTCTGCCAATACAAAATCATCTAATCTAAATTCGACTTCACGTGTACTGAAAAGTTAAAGAACCTCGAAAACAAATATGACTTAGTTTTAGATATTTAATTACTAGGATGAATCTTCCATACTTCATACTTAATTGAATAAAGAAAAGATAAATATCTTCGAGGTGGGTAAACGAGAAAAAGTAATTTCCCATGGACTATCCTACTTTATTTTTTTAGCCACCATATGTTTTTTATTTCGAAACTAATTATTTTCAAAGCTAAGGAATATAGATTTCTTATTTATTTTATTAAAACGTTACGTTTTCCCGCATATTTCTAAAACTTTAATATTTATTCTAAGCAAAATGATCATGTTTAGCGAAAAGTATAAAAAAAATCATTGTGTTCCAATTTTTCTCGAATAAACCCTTTCTGAACATGCATCTGTTACAATTCTAGCGTTTCTTCTTAATATCTAACATATAGTCAATATTATTCACTTCTTTCTATCTAAACTGTAACTTAAAGAAAAGCAACTGCTCGTGTAGTTTAAATGGAACTAAAGGTAGGAACATATGATATGTTTAGTTCACCTTAGGATTCTCTCAGATAAAAGGCCTTTTAAAATATATATCATTTACTATAGACAAAAACTATTCTAAGAACTTAAGAACTGTGTTTCCTGATAAACTATTACGAGGGTAACTCTGAAATGGTAACGCGCAAGCAAGGAGTTACAAAAAATAATAAAGTTTAATCTGAAAATACAAAGTATTTTAACACAGTAGACGACTTTTCACTGATTTACTTCAAGTTGTTTAGCCTACAATAATTTATAGACAGAAGAGAAAATGAAGTTAACGCGAGAACATTTTCTTGCTATGATTTTCTATGATTTTAAAGCTGGATTAAATCAAGAGGAATGTTTTAAATGGCCGCAATTAGCATTTGGTGATGAATATCCATGTCATGCTACTGTATTCAGATAGTTTAAGAATTTTTCAATGGTCACAATTCCCTTTCAGGATGAAGACCACACAAGAAGGCCGACGGTCGGCAGTAATCCCGAGTAATGTGTCTGCTAAGCAAAGTATGTTAATGGATGATAATCGCTCTGTAATTACTTAAATGATACATAAGGAACTTAACATTGGATCTGAAACCATATACAAACTCATTCATGAAGAGTTACTTATAGAAATTGTACATTGATGTTGAGTTCCCCATTATCTAACTGAGCATCAAAAATATGAGCGTGTCAAAATCTGTAAAAAATCCCTTAAATTGCTAAATGATGGTGGCTACCGTATCATTTCTAAAATTGTAACGGTTGATGAAACGTACATACCATTCTTTGACGTTCCAACACGTCAAGAAAACACAGTAGTGGTCTTCGAAGTTTTCCATGCCACTAATAGTAAAAAGACAACAAGCAATAAAAACATAAATGTATGCCGTTTCCTTTAGAATTACGGGATTGGTCAAAGCTATCACGGTCGGAAGGACAAAAGACAGTAACAGCAAATTGGTATACTGGTAAATGTTTTCCAGAAATAATCCAAGAAACTAATGTTAGGGGACTAATGCTTCACCATGACAATGCATCGTCACATACAGTAGGATTAACAGCTGAGTTTCCTAAGCAAAAACAAGTTTAAGTGATAGAGCATACACCTTATTCTAAGGATCTAGCAATGTGTGAATTTGGATTATTTTTTAATCTAAAAAAGAGCTTGCATAGAAGTCGTTATCATTCATAAGAAGAGATTGATGTGGCTATAAATGCATTTTTTTCATCAATTCCAAAAATAAATGGTTTGAGACATTTAATCTGTTGGAAATTCATCTACATAAGTGCTGGAGAAGACTATTTTGAACACTTCTAAACTTTTGTAAGTATAACTTTAATAAATTATAGTTTGGAAAAAACTAAAAAACACGCTTTTATACTGAATCGAATGAAAAAGCAAAAAAAATAATTCTTAATAAAGAATAAAATGATTAACGAGAAAATGAATGTCATTGTGGTAAAAGCGTGGGGTGCTTTATTCTACATTTTTACACTAATTCAGCTTTTCGGAATAGAAGTTAGAATTTATAACAATTGATACATTTATAGAACACCCTACGCTTTTACCCCAATGACATTCATTTTCTCGTTAATCATTTTAATTTTTATTAAGAACTATTTTTTTACTTTTTAGTTCGATTCAGTATAAAAGCGTGTTTTTTAGTTTTTTCCAAACTATAATTTGTTTTTAATTTTTTAGTTCGAACTACAATAAAAGCATGTTTTTTAGTTTTCTAAACTATCATTTATTCATTGTTGAATTTATCCTTGAGTTTGATATTTGGAGCCGGAATTACGTGGCTGCTGGACTTAGTCTTGCTCTTCAATGAATTTTTTATTAAAGGGTCTGAAGTGTGTGTATTTATGATCTCCTTTTACGGGGCCTCGGATGAATCCCGTATCGTTATATTAGATTCCGTCTCAAAAGATCAGGTCAAACAATTAAAAGTGTGTTAATTAATAAAAGTTCAAATTAAAAAATATTTTAATGTACCACAAAAGGAATAAAATTCTTCTTTTCGTTTTTTTTTTCTTTTTCCGCAATTTTATGCACTGTCATCCACTTCTGAGCTATGGTCCAAATTTAAAGTCTCTAACTCATTGGAAAATCACACAGTTTAAAATCAATTACAAAATTCCACACGGACAGACATTCAAGAAAGAGATTGACAAAAACATGCTAATATTAAGTGTCAATCGTATTATTCCCTTTTTAACGTATTGCTATAATGTTAATTTGTATCATCACTTCTAAGCGTATTGCTTCATAAAAATAAAAAATATTTAGCAGTCAGAACATATAAACTATTTTTTTTTCTCATGCACGAGCCTTTTTTTTTATCTTCATTTTCAGAAAAAATGTTTATATTATGGTTTGAAATTGCTAACATACACTCACCCTCCACTTTCTCCGATACAGAACACTTTGTTTGTTTTATTTCTATTAACCGCAAGTTATTTTATGCATGCATATAATTAGCTTTAAATTCAAAACACTCGCTCTGGGGTTACACCTTATTCTTTTAGTTGCTCAATCTGAAATTAGTCGCCAAATCTGGAAATGATGTTTGAAATTAGTCGCCATATATATACTTGAAAATGGTATATGGAACTAGTCACCAAATTTAAAAATGATATATGCAATAAGTCGCCAAATCTGGAAGTGATATATGGAATTGTCGCCAAATCTAACTATTCTTATTCCTGACGATCCTGAAAAGGACAATGGAACAAAATTATGAAATCATTGTATTGTCATCGGTCCTTGACAAGTGTGCGAAATTTCGAATGAATCCGATTTTTTTGGTGGGTAAAAATCGAGTTCTAAGATTCCGTTACATGCAAGTGAAACTTATAAAAGCGTGTTAAAAACCTGGGAGTATCTCAAAAATTCCACAGAGTGACCCCCGTATATAAGTTTCTGAATTTCATTTCAGCTGCTCATCTTTTCAAATTACGTCACAACTCAGCAATTTTGAACTCTTAAATCGCTTCGGATGAAAATAAATAAATTTAAAAAAAGAAACTAGTAATATTTCCCCGTGATAACATTATTCATTACTATAGAATACATCCAAAAAACCCCTATACGCAAATTAAAGTATCCGAACACGTTCAGAGTACTTTTTAACAAAATAGCATACTAAAACATTATAAATGCTCTTTTATGACTCAATACCAATAAATATTACTATTTAACTATCAATATTTAAAATAAATTTCCTGAATTTTACAAAAATCACAATTATAAGTGAAACTTTAGCAGCATTTTTGAAAAACTTCAAAGCTGTTAGAGAAAAAGTAATAAACATATATTAGTAAAAGTATTACTAAAACAAATTAGATGCATTTATCTAGAAAATGTACTAAAATTTTAATTTTTTATTAAAATTTTAAAATTTTAGAGCTGATTGAGTAAACATTATAAGAAATGTTATACTTTTTATGAGACCATTATTTAAATAACAAGCCATAACTCAAAAAGTATTCATACAATAAGAAATGTTTTAGTACATTCTCTAGAAAATAACATAAATATCAGGTTCAAAAAGTTTTATAGAAATACAGTCGTAATATTTTGAGTTATCAGACTCGCCATGATAGATTTTGAGCAATTTAAACTCCCACTTCTAGTAGATCAAAACCCACTTCCGGTTTTTCTAACTTTATAAAATTGATTGTAACGTGGCCTCTAGGTAGCGTAGAAACAAAACAAAGTATGTTTCATAAAGTCAAAAGATAGCTCTATTCAATAAAATAAAAAACAAAAATATCTGTCTTGACTGAATTTGGTCATTTTCAACGTGTTCGGATACCTTAACAATATACTGTTTAAAGGATACCTGAAAAATATCCGATCTTGAATTTTCCCCCATACTATAATGAGGCTAGGTTAGTGCCACTTTGTACAACGGACCATTATAATTTTCTTACACATGTGTAAGTTTGTTTTCTACGAGAGGACCAGTCGCTATCTCCTTGTCACGGAATGAGGTATTGTTAAAAGTGTTTGTAAGTTTTTGTCTTTCTTTCAAGGTGAGTGAAAAATTTGGTAATACATCAAATTTTCTCAAATCTTTCGTAGTTCTCAAAGCAAAATTATTCGAACTATTCAGCAGTTTCTTGAAATGATATTGGAATACGAAATAGTAATTTAACCAATTAAATAGCATTTAAACACGAGCGAAGAGCTATCAATGCTCTGTAATGCAGTGTTACTCAAACTGAGGCGAGCGCCCCCTAGGAAGCCGTGTTAATCCTACAAGGGGGGCGCGAGTGTATTGAAAAGTCGAAAACAAGATTTAAAATAGTTATTTATTTACTAAAAGAAAGCAAAACAAAATGCATTCTGACATAACAAAAAAAATTAAATAAAACAAGCACACATTCCCATAAGATACTTATAAATGTATCAGTAGTGCACAATGTATTAGATAATTAAATTTGTAGCAACAGGTGTTGATGGATGAAGTAAATTAGATGAGCTTGGATATGTTATTCCTCTTTCAACGAGAACTGTATTGGGAGTAGTGTATTTAGTTCTATTTGTCAGAGAAATAATTTAAGTCTATATTTTTAATTTCAGATTAGTAGTCTTTTATCCTGTTGTATCTGGCAATGAAAGAATCCGATGATGGATTTAATGAGTTGCTTCAGACATGTAAAACCAGCTAGTAGAAATGTAATATGAGAACGGGGTAAGCTGCGATTGAAGATGTTTAATGTTTTCACCTTCTGATATGGATATAGTTTTATTTCATTTATAATATTTTTAATCATGATGCAATAATTAACATCATAAATTATCAAAAGATAACATTTATATTGATATAAGGTATTTATTAAATGTATCAGTAGTGTGCGATGTGTTTGATAATTAAATTATCAATACTAAATTGAAAACAAGTTTAATAATTACTAGTGCACCGGTGGGCTTGTCATTTTCAAAATGTAATACTTAATTTGTAAGGTTTATAGTTAAAGTCGTATTGTAGCTTTACCGTCATTGTACATTATTATTGCATTTAATACATCGTTATTGTATGGGGGGGGCGTGATGAAATTTATTACTAAAAATTGGGTCAAAAACATTGAAAGTTTGAGAAGCACTGCTGTAATGCCACAGACCCCTCAGAATGCCACGGTTGCTCAGAGGGTACAAAATCTGTTAAAGAGAAATCGTCGTTTGATAGTATGAAAGATTTCCAAACAGGTTGAGATTAGTAAATAATACGCAAAATCCCCTTACGAGATAATTTCAACATGTGTGGAAGGGCTACATAATTTCTGACTTAGCTGTTGTCCGTTGAACCGAAAGAACTCCATCTTCTTATCGAAACGTGGGAAATTCCAGTCTTTCCCAACCTCTCTACTTTCAAGATATAGAGCTTTGAAGCTTCTGGTTGTTTTCAAAAATGGATATGTTATTAAAAGGATGCGGTGTTTTGAGAGCGAGAAAAGATAATGTTTAACTCAACAGAAGAGAGCTGTGTGTGAACATCATTTCAGAAGAAGCCTTCGAGAAGTATTTTCGACAATTCCAAGAATGTAGCGCAAAGTGTGTAAAGACATGGCAAGCCTACATTCAAGTAAATTAGGGTTCGTGATGTAATATATGTTTTTCTGCCAAAGGATATATAGATACTTTCTAATCAATCACTCCCTCCTTCTCCTTTGCATAATTTACGTACACTAAACCAGAAGTAAAAAAGAATTTACCAGGTAATAAACCAAAATTTTCAGACCAAGAAATTACTATTTTATATGTAACAATCAACTTAAGAGTGATTTTTCACTAATTCATGTGTTCTACAGTCATGAATCTGGGAGAGTTATGTATCTTATATCAAAATGCTTGCCATAATAATCTTATGAATATATTTAAAATAGTTGTAATAATTCTATCGTTTAATGAGCTGCATGCGAATACATAATATCTTTATAAGAAAACTATATATTGTACTAAATCATATATTCTCTATATAAATATATATATATATATAGAAAAACAGAATATTTCTAATCATTACTTCATAGAGAATTCTTTCATAGATTCTCAAAGAATATTTCTACTCATTATTATAATCAATATGTATATATTATGTTACATTTCTGTCGTAGGTGAACATGTTTCTATCATGAACAAATTTTCTATTATAAATCGTTTTTGTACACATTAAATGATACTAATTCCACCTGCTGTTTTATGTGATATGCGACAATTATGTATCAAATGTATTATAAATAGTATTAAATATCTTCACCAATTTTATGAAATTCTATTTTAAATTATGTTGCATGTTAAGTTATTCTGCTGCATTTTAGCATTTGGATAAATTTGTTATTCGTAATAATTGTATTTGTGTACACATATTAGATTTCCTAGAAATTTCAAAAAGAATTTTGAATGAAATATGTAATAATATAATTCCATTGCTCCTCTATTTTTCGTTCTAAATAGACAGTTTTAAACTCAGTTTCTATTGAAATGAACTCTTAATTATTCACGCCATGAATAAAGGAAATGCTGAGATCCGTAATATTGTGAAGGAAATTCGATTTTGTTTTTACACATAATCATTCAAATCATACTTCCTATAAATATTCATTTCTCTTAAAAGGCATTTGCACTATATGCAAGTGAATTAACATCAATGGAAAATACGCAGTTACAATGAAATTTTACATCTCTATTTTATTCAAATTAAACCCTCGGATAATGATATTAAAATAAATATAATGTACGCCAGAAGTCTTTTTACGGTTTTAAATAGATATTATTTCAGTATTTTTAATAGAATACATTTATTTACGTATATGATGTAATACATTCAAGACAAAAGGGGCCAAGACTATTGATCAATATCCTAAAGATGATTTTGTGTTCGTCTCTACAGACGGTTCTTCTGATGAAATATTCTCTAATGGAGGTTCGGGTGTATTTATGAATACTCCAAATAATGCAACGTACCAACGATTTATGGGTACTGGTGGCATTGCCAATTGCTTCACTTCTAAACTTTGGCGATAATTAAGGCTCTTTATTTATATGAGTCTCTGCCTATTCTAGAACAGGTACAAGGTCATATTTTGTGACTCAAAAGCAGCCCTGCAGACATTTCTAAACGGAGTTTCATGGATTACTGAAGAGATTTTCTCTCACCTGCTTAGATTACATGAGTTCAATTAGTCTGCTTCCTCCAATAGCTGCTAGCACAGGTTGATATTACAGGCAATGGAAATTCGTATTCACTGGCGGAAGAGGTTAGAAATCTCAATAATGAACACTTCATCAATGTTACCTTTTTGACGCAAATGCTATAGCCAATTTCAAATTGAGAAAGAAGTAATTTCTTGTAAAGTATAAATGTAATATAAGTGGAGACTGTCTTATAACAAATACACTGCTGGGCTAAGAACAGGTCATTACAGAGGGATGAAGATTGATAGGGATGGTAGAAGAACTTATAGGAATTGTTATAAATGTTCAGATACAGAGTTAACACTTGCTCTATTTTTAACTGTCGAGCTATTCTTGCTGCTCTACAAGAGATAGAGGGTCTGTTTTAATCAACAAACATCTATGTGAATAGTATTGAACAGATTGTTAGAACAGTCATCTGGGCCCATGGAACTGTCAGATTTGACCTCGTTATGGAAACGACTTCATCATCATAATGTAATACATTTTAGAACTAGGGTGTAGGTAACAAAAACCATATCTTTTAGATGAATACCTTATACCCAGTTATTTGTGCTGATGGCCAGAGTTAGTCAATATTTTCTAATATCTCACTATAATCACTGTAGTCATTCTCAAACAGATAAGGGTAAATTATTCTTTGAGATGTTATCCTGCTACTCAGGGACATTAAAAAGGTACAGTTCAAGATTATAACATGATGGCATACATGTTCCAAAAATAATGATTCCTTTTCATGAAAATACTAATGCAGAGTTTCCCAAACGTTTTGTCTCATAGACTCCTTGCCATAGTTTTATGGTCTTGGATAAAACCCTACTTACCTAATATTGATTTTTGGCAAATTTATAGACTTAAATGTCTTTTTGACATCTGATACATAGCTACTTACTATAAAGGAATTCAGTTTCTTACTGTAAAATAGGTATGTTAATTTTCTAACTGTAAAACTGATAAGTAACAGGTAGATTTCCTTTATTGCCTATTCCGATCAATTCCTCTTGTAATGTGAGATTTTGTTTCAGTGTGATCAAATGAATTCACGGTCAACTGGGGTAATTACCATAGCCAAAGCACTCTGAAACTTAGTTTCAAAATTTAAATAAAGGGCATTTAAACGTTGAACATAAACCAAAACGTCCTTTTCCTGGCAGATTGTATGTGGTCAATTGGGGACATTCAATATTACACTTCTTTAGCTCAATTCTGGTGATAATGATCCTTGTTTTATTAATATTTACGCTGTTTCCTCGCAACTGCAAATTAAACTCATTGAATTAAGGAAAAATCTGTAAAATAGGTAAAATATAGTTTTCATTTGATTCCATTTTCTTTTAAAATTGAAGTTCCGATCTGGTTTAATGAGAGCTACTATCGTAGATCCCCATTTACACCTCATGTGGACCCCCAAATTATTTATTCATTAACGTGAACTCCATGCATGTCGTAATAAACCCTTGGGGGTCGATATAGACTACTTTAGCAATGAATGTATTGATATCTTTCACAGGTGTTTGAAGAAATTCTCTCCTTAGGAGAAAGAACATACATAGTTTTCTAGAAATTGAGTGGTAAATCATATGAAGAGGTGCATCAGCTGTCAATTGGAAAAAGGCCAATATCAGGCTACTTGGGAACAAATTCAGGTAAGGCATCTTGACGGTATCGTCAGATGTTGATGGTCGCCCGCTACGATTTTCATCCACCACGCTACCGGTTTGTCTGAATTTGTTTTCACGTAGATTGGTATTTGCCCTTATTGGTAGCTCGTTTCCGTATTTTCACTAATACAGCTGACACATCTCTTCATATGTTTTACCACCCAGTTTCCAGGAAACGATGCTTATTCTTTCTTCTAAGTAGAGCATGCTTCAAACACCTGTGAGAAAAATCAATACATTAATGTCTTCACGGAAGTGGATTATTATTTTTAAAACACCCTGTATTTTTTAATCGAAAATATCTTGTTTTTTTTTTAATGATTTGCGGGAGAATTTAAGGGAAAATGCTTTTTTCGCCATGAAGATCAGATAGTTAATGAAATTTACGTCTTTTATGGCTTTCACTGCTAAATATAGGTGTTATTTTGCCGTTCCTATTGACTACTCTTTTTTCAGTTATTGTAGGAGTTAGAGATTTCACGGAACAGATATGGATTACTTCAATAAATAGATCATATTCAACCATTCAGTTTTCCTGAGAAAGGTATAAAGCTGATGTCCCTGATGCTTTCTCATTGTTGTCTAATTTAAGATGGACACTCTTAATGTAGACTGTAAGTTGTGAGGGGCTTCTCAGTAGGTAAAATCTCTTTGACAGATAATTGTGTCTCGAATCGTTTAATCATCGACAACATTATGAGCTATGAATGAGGACTAATAGCATTGAAAATGAAACACATATGCCTAGTGGTGTAACACGTGTTCATTCACATAATAAAATTTAATTTCTGTGCTTTTCTCGGTTGCGCATTTTCTATAATTAAAATTTCAATTTTCGATTTTTATATATATATAGATTGAGAACATAAAAGAAAAATAATAATAATCTTTAGAAAAGTTATTCACATTTTAAACGGTAAAATGACTTTTCGTCCCTTGTAATAAAGTTGAAAAAGTTCCTTAGAACATACTTAAAGAAGCAAAAACTTGGTAATCTTTTCCACACACACACGTCCCTAATTAGAGAATAGAACGAGTATTTACTTAGGAGTTTAGGTGACTGAGCTCGAAATTTTGCTCATGGTCAAATGAAGAGGGAGACCTGAAAGCTTGAACACTACTCTGTTTACTTCGACACCACGGACCACTACGCATCAAGGACTTTAAGCCTGATAGATTTACCATCCATTAAAATCTACCTAGCGATTCTTCAGAGACATTACGACTTAATCCGCGGGCCGAAAATTCCACGAACAAGTCAGTTGCCTTGTTTGCTAGACTACTGCTGTCAATATTAGAGCATAGAATTGAATAAAATATGCTATAATAAAGTACACTAAAATTCACAAGTAGAAAAATAAAAAACACCAATTCTCCAAAGGCATTTGATTTCTTACTGTTGTCTTTTTCAACTGATGGAAAATTGTTCCAAAAATCAAATTTGTTCAGAAAAAAAAGTATATCACACTAAATACTTTTATGAAATCTGTTAAACATAGTTACATATGAAATATAAATACTCTAAGAAAGAAGTGTAGAATGGAATTATCTTAAAAGTACATATATTATATTTTAAAAGTTACGATATTTCATTATAAATATATATTCGAGTATATATTCAGTAATAATAATTTTAAAGAAAAATTGTCTTGATATTCTCTGAATTAATTAGCAAAATCTATGGGATTAAAATTCAGATCTCAATAAACAGTAAGTTTTAAAAATTTCTAATTCATTAAAACAAATGCATTAAAGTAATCAACTTAAAAATTATAAATTAGCTTGTGCTAACGAGGAGACAGTGAACACAAATAAAAATTTAAGGTGGTACTTAAATTTTATGCAGTCTATCTAATCTTAATTCAATAGTTAACCAAATTAAATTCAGTATGCAAATGAAATACAATGTAAGTAATGTACTTAATGTAAATGAAGTGCAGTGATATTGTCTGCGCACAACAGCACGTCAACTAAATCTAATTACCTTTTAATTTTACTTTCTATCCCTCCTATCCACTCATATATTATATAAGAAGATGCTTATGCATGAAATCTAGAACTTTCAATTCAATTAAATTTTAGCCGTTGTTTCGAGTTTTCATAGACTTTACAACCTATATCTAAGCAATTCCAGACCTTTAAATTAAAACTCTCTTTCCTATTCTGATATTCTCGTGGATTATTCAAGTTTATATCGCAAGTGTAACGAATTTTAAATCCGTCATCAACTTTGTAATAAGGCATACCACGTTCCATTTGTTCTGGGATTTTTTTCATAGAATTATAAAGCTTTCCTACTTATTTTTAGCTCTTGATGCTTGGTAAATAGATATTTTTTAAAGTTTTTTTACGAACCTAATGGTTACGTAATGATTTCAAAAAATAAGATAGCAAGAGTTCTTACTGGTCTGCAAATAATCCGTATGAATAAAAATCCCTCTAACGGTAATGAAGATGCTTACAACATTCAAACAAAGAGGGTAGATACAGTTGATACTCTAGTAACAAATTTAAATCTCAGTTAGAAAACGGTTGCATTAGCAGAAACATAGTTTACCATTGAGTTAAGAAGTGTGATTAGATTTCACGTTTAAAGAAAAATTATCTGGCTGCAATTCATCGGCAATTGAAGGATGTGTACGGTACAAGTGTGATGTCACAAAAACAGGTGTGGTTTTGATGCACGGAATTTGACAAAGACAGATCAGATGTGCGAGATGAAGAAAAAGCTGAACGACCAAGTACGTCTACCACAGATGGTAATGTTTGCCATGTCAAAGCCCTAATTTAAGATTATCGCCGCATTTCTGTAAGTAAAATTTCACAATAACTCAATATCTCCATTGGTATTGGACATAATAATATGCATGGACAACCTTGATGATGGTTTAGATGTTTTGAAGTACTGATACAACAAATACCTCGATAAAAGTATGGTGACTATGTAGAGAAGTAATATAAGTAGTATGAGTAACTTCCTACACAGTATATGTATATATTTTTAATTCCCTGAATAAACATTTACTCTGAATGGGTAAGTTATCTTACTTTGTGAAACCTTTCGTACATTTCTTTATATTAAATTAATAATCTGGGGCAGGGGTGGGCAACTTGTTTCGGCTTGAGGGCTTCTTTGTGAGAGTAAAGTACAGCAGATATAGCCGCACTTTTCAAAAATTATTCCATTCATTATATCATTATATATTCATTATTAAATAAAACGGGACAATTTTATCAAGTTTATTTAATGTGCTAATTTCATACTGTCTACAGCTGCAAGCACATTTTATTTTAGAATAAGCTTAATAAAACAAATTTACTCTCTATCATACTTTGTACATTATTTCTGGTTAAAGTGCAGCGATGTTAATTTTTTGGTAACCAAAATCGATCGCCAAGCTACTTCAATTAGCAATAGGTACCCGGAAGACAGAATTAATTCATAATCTCACCATATAATCTATATAAAAATCGCCAAATCCAAAGAAAAATCGTCATATCGAAAGTCCCCCCCCTCCTCCTATACTACACTTGAGCCTTATTTTTAATTCGGGAGTGAGATTTCTTGTTTAAGTTAAATTTTCAATATAGCTTGCAAATTTTTCAACCAACATACAGTTAGTTACATTTACTCTTGTTGAATGCCATGCAAGAAAAACATTGCTCACAAATATATGTCAACTGAAAGAAAAAGAAACATCCCCAGTAAATTTCATACATGGAAATTTTTCAGCTGTCAAAGATTTGTCGAAGTCAGTTAATGGTATAAAATTAAACATTTTCTCCATACTGTGATCTGATTTTAAGTGAATAAGTTCAAACTATAACTCTACAGGTGCTGTATAAATATAAGCTGTAAAAAAATTGGAAAACACAGTAAAAAGAATTTAGTCTCAATTTTCTTAAAATATTAAATTCCTATTGTGACCTCTCTCGCCCTCCCAACTCTGCAGATGATCTCTTGTTAGAAAAACGTCCACATGCAGTGATCTTTGATCATGCAGGGGAAGGAAATCTGAGTTCAAAGCGAATTTTCTGACAGCCTTGGGGTGGGGCGTATAAACACTCTTTGTGGGCCACTATTTCCCCCTCCCTCGTATTTAAGTGCATGTTAGTCTTTAATAAATAACCTTCATTTTTGATAAGCGATGCCTGATTTATAATTGAGTTCCGTGCATGAAATAAAATTGAAGGTTTATTTACATGATTTAAAAAAGTTATAACACGGTCATGGAGAAAAATGTAGCTTCTATCTTTCAAAGACTGGAGCCCCATAAGGCAGAAGTCTGTCCTGGTTTCATGCCTGTTAGTGTTATTTGGAAAAAATGAAGTGACCTTCCCGCTTTGCGTGGTCCTGCCAAAAGTAAATTAATTGGTTTATACTTTTGCAAAGGAAGGAAGACTACATCATCCTGTCTCTTTCATCACAGAGCTGACATATTAAGAATAATTCTGAAGGCAAAAGGCTCAAAGTAATGATAAATGGTTAAAACATTCGTTTCATAAACGATATAAAAGCAAAAGAACAGGGCTTTCTTTATCTCTTTCTTGTGACAGACAGTCCAATACTTACCCTCCCAACTTGCCAGTGGGTTCTTAAAAAGTCTCAATTTTTTGGAGGCAATAAGAGGATTCTTATTTACCCTAAATATCAGCTAGGACTGGCTTTACCTCAGCCCATCTTGGACTGTCTTGGATAACTTCCCTTGTACTGGGAAGATATCCATGATAGTCCATTTCTAACAGTGGGCTTCGTTAAAGTCAACGGTTTCACGTCTTACCAGATGTGAGAAAAGAAAAAACAACAAAAAAAGTTACAACATGATAGTAGTTATGTTAATGAGTTGTCTGAGTCAGTGGTCCTTCAACGATATTTTTGCTTACATTTCATGGAAATAATTCTATGAAGAGAACTGTCGTTTTTCCATGTGGCTTACTTTTATTCCAAATCCAGGTGACAGTTAATATCTCTACGCTATTAGTCCCTTTATTTCTTTTTTTTCATTTTACAGGTCAACTAGTTACATAATAGGTAAGATGACCAATGATCCTCCTTTTAGAAAGACAGTCCTTTATTTATAGGTTCTGTTCTTCCTTGAAAAGTGTCCTCCGTTTCAATATTTTGAAACTATTTGTTAATTTCTGCATTCAAAGATGCTAGATATAACAGAAAAGTTAGCCAAAGAAGAGCAGAAGTTTTACAAAACATATTTCCATTATGTCGAAGAATGGTATGAAACAAATATCACAGGAAATAATAATTTCCTATGATGTTTTTTGACTTCATCGCAAATAAATTGGGTACATGTAGAAACCTGGGCTAAGATTTAGTCGAAAGAAATGCCTGGTATTAAAATCGATAACAAATGTCTCTATGAAGAAATTAGAAGACAGGATATATATATTTAAATGCTGATAAATTAGAACAATAGACAAATTAACATATTGGAATTGATAAAAGATGCGTGAGAATATTTATCCACTTCAAAAATGAACACATTCCATATGAAAATTTAGCTATTCTCGTTAGATTTAAGTTGTGCTGCCTTGGAACTAATGGAGCAGTTGAGAAATTTTTTCAGTTCTTAATGATTTTTCGACAAGTGAGGAATCAAGATTGAATGTTGGTACTTTATCCGCAGCACTTACCGTAAAATTCAATATGAATGATCTTTCTTGCTCCCAAATTTCCGATATATTAGAAAATGATATACTGACAAAAATCTTCAATGGAAAACTACTCATTTAATTAAATAATTAAAAATGATGTACACATATTTAGTGTATTTTCGTATGATTTATATAAAATGGTTCATATATTTACTTTGTAATTTTTGAAACGATAACTTCTTTAGGCGCGTTTTGCTAAAGAGAGAACTTGAATGGTGCGTTTGAAGAAGCCAAGCATTGTTACGCTCGGAGTTATAACGCTCGTAACAATGGATCGGAATTTTCTGTAACAATGTAAAGTCCTTCAAGACTTGTTATAAGTATGAGAAAACGCATTCTCAAAAATTGGTACATGTTGCGTTATCAAGAGCAACAAGTCTTGAAGGATTTTACATTGTTGCGGGAAATTCCGATCCGAAATTCTTCCATGGCCTAAGAGAATCTACATCTCTCAGAGATCTACAAAATACATTTAAAAGGTTATTACAAAACAAATTTAAAACAATCACAGTATCTTCACAAACTTCCTTTCCACAAAATGGGAATTTCATTATATTCATTGAATTGTTAAAATTTACGTGCACATGCTTTGGATCTCGATGACAGTTATGTAACATGTAACTATATTACTTTTAACAGAAACTTGGATAAGTAATAAAGAAAACACAGATGTTCCAAATTTCAATGTATTGCTAAATTCCAAAGACACAATCACAGAACTAGGGGAGTTGCTATATATAAAAATAAGGGAGATACGACAACTTATGTCACTTCAGAAATGGATGTAGCATCAAATACTACTGAATCATTTGGGTATAATGAGTCATGTATGGGAGAAATTTGTGCAGTGAAATTCAGAGCAGAAAATGGGAAAAAAATTAATGGTTACTCAATTTACATTTCACCAAATCAAAGTGTAGAGAAAATTATTGAATTCCTTCACAAAAATTTAGTTGCCTACACTGAAGCCGGATCAACTCTTCTGAATAAATTGTCCATTACTTTAAGTGGGGATTTTAATGTAGATTTTTTCAAAAGACAAATTAAAGACATTAGTTTATTTTTAAAATCAAAAATTCAATTTAATTATGTCAAATGATCCAAGTGAAAGCACGACAAAGTATGGGACAACGCTTGATGGAAGTCTTTTTAGATATTTAAATAATTTTGAATCTAAAGTATTTATAACCTATTTCAGCTACCATAAACATATTGCTTCCTTCTTAGAATACAATTAATTTACAAATATGATTGTATATTTCACAAAAAAATATTACTTTATGAATACGGACATATAAATAAATAATTTTATATGACTATATTAATATCCCCTTGTTCTTTATTCACCTAACTAACCCCTGAACAACAAAACGAATAAACATTAAAAAATTTTAATTTATCACTTCTATCCTATGGTCAAAATCACTCACCCTCAGATGTTTTTCTTAAATATTTCGCTCTCCCTTTCATTGTAAATGAATTGGTCACCTTAATCATAAGTCCTGTGTTCTTACATTAAAATTTGGTTCCTCACTCAGTTATATATCTTTTTAGTATTTGTGGAATGTTACTGTCACTAGTTATCTGGGGTAAGTATAAAAATGTGAATTGACTGATAGCAATGCCTCTGCTCTGCAATTAATAATTCATCAGACATTTATGTGTGAATCTTGAAAAAATTTTAGAGAGAGAAAGAGAGAGAGAAAAAAACAGTCAAAATTCAGTGTGCTTTGAATGTACGTAAAATTTCTGCATTGCTTATGACAAATACACTTGTTTTCAGCAGGTTTCTTTGTTGTTGTAAGAGTTAATGTTATCTTGAAAACTTAAATATTACATGTAATATTTTTTTCTAACATGTATCTCTTTTGTACAGAATATTGTAAACTTTTCGTTTGTGTATTTTTTTAAACTTCTCTAATGAGGGAAAGGTATTTTTTCCCAAAGAAAAAAAATGACCTTTTATTATCTGAAATAAAAATATCGAAATAAAATAAGTTTTTCATAAAAAATTAATTTTTTTATGTAGAACAGAATGTAATTTTACCCAATATTTAGTTAGCATTAACACAAATGGAACTGGTTTTCTTTTATTTTTATCAAGCTCTTTATTCGCCGCATTACAAAAATTACGTTACAAAATCCTCCAGCACTAGTTAAAGGTTAAATTATTAATGAACATGCATACGCTAACTTCGAAAATTTATGGTCTGGAACAAATGGAGTTCATAAAACAGAATAAATATTTAACATATGATATATCAGAAGCGAGAGCTTCAATTATACAAAGTAACTATTAAAACACTCATTTTAATTATTTTAATTAGTATAACTTCCAGATCTCTGCAACTTAGTTTGAATAACGAATGATTCTTTTCACAGCAACACCACAGATTTAAGCTAATGAGAAACACATTATTACTGAATTGTTATCTGATTTCAATTTTATTCATGTTAGTTAAATTACAGGAATAATCACACACACACACACATTTACATATATATATATACTCTTGCTCATAACGACGAAGAATGCAGGTTCATAGATGTTTTTAGGCCAGGAAACCATCACCTATAACTTGCCTATACTACTGTGACATAGGAAAAAGAAGAATTATTAAAAATATTTATTTTTTTATTACGAAGTAAACTACTCTACTGCTAATATAATAATATATATCCGCAGAAAATTTATTAAAAAATACTTACTAGTACAGAGTTAAAATCTGTGTATTATTACCACGATATAATAAAATTACCACGTGAGTCCAGCATCTAGTTAATATTTACCACCAATACAAAAGGAAGTAAAATTAATAGAGCTTAAAAATAAAAATTATTAAAATAAGATAATATAAAAGGAAAAAAAGTATATATATATATAAACTTATTGACAAAAAAATTAGCGCACCAAGAAATAAATGCGGGATTGTAACGAAACTTGACATGAAAGTATATGTCGGGGAGATATGCAAATGATTAGAAATGCAGCGTGATTGCGCATTACGTATAGCCGCTACAGGGCTTTAAGGGAGGTCAGTAGGGTAAAAATCATGGAATGATCGATTTTGAGTTTTTGATATTTCTGAAATCTGTATTTCATTACCTTTCTAGGGATATAACATTTATGCCATATTTTCAATTAGAACTATGTCAAAATGACTTTTAAAAATTATCAACTGGTGGGCCACGCCCCTTTTGACAGATATTTGCCTTTTAAATATCCTGAAACAATTGCAAAGCCTTCTTTTTGTTTATTCAAACGCAATTAATTTTAGATAACAGTTGACTGTTCGATTAACTGTATTAGTTTGGTGGCGGAATTTCGAGTTACAACATGCTTCCAAGAGTTTTAAAATATTATTTCTTATTAAATATTTACTTTCACAAGGTATGATTTTTTTCAAAACTACTATTTTCATTATTTATAATTTTAAAATTACTTTTTAAAAAAATAAATTTTTCTAAATTTACTGTATGTGAAAAAAAAAAAGCTGCAAATTTACATTATATATTCCTTATGCATTATTGTGGATACTGAAATGATATTTTGAAAATATTACAACAACAAAAAAACATTTAGCTTAGAGCACATGTGTCAAAAAACAAACAAATTAGATGATAAATGTCTGTTTTTAAAAAAACTAATTTTTAAAAAAAAATATCACTTAGTATAAATATAAATGTTACTTAACTGTACAGACAAGTTTTTAAACTTAAATATTCAAAAGTTTCTGAATGAATTGTACATACAAAAATTCAGATGTGTATAATACCATTTGTCGTTGCAAGAAGCTGGTTAAATACATAAAAATACCTAAATATCATGTTTAAAAACATAAAAACAGTTTTATTTTTGCTGTTTAAGAAATCATGTGTACAGTTTAGAGAAACTTTTGAAATTTAAAAGTCTTAGAAACTTATGTTTGCATGTGAACACACAGAACACATATGAAAACTTTCGAAATGACGTAAAATCATGTTTTTTCAAATGCACACCAAAACCATATAGATAAATTTTTTCCCATTATATTTATGATGATATTTGCTCTACTTTGATATTTGTAATACATAAATGCTACAAATTCTTCTAAAATTTATAGCGATTTTGTGATAATAGATGTAAATTTTACAAAATATCTCGTTAAACAAAAACTGAAAAATGTTATATATGTATTTTCTGACAATTTGAAAACATTTTTGATGCTTTTTTTACTTAAATATATTGACTTGATGATAATGTTGAATAAAATGTGGCAAATACATGTTGGAAGGTCATAATTTTTGTGATAAAGTGACATTTCATGTTAAAAATGCATTTTTCAAAAAGTTTGTTTATAAAAATTTATGCTCTTTTTTCTCAGAAAATAATGCAAGAATGCTCATAAAATTTCAGTAAAACATAACTCATATGTACACTGAACATAACCATGTACACTGAAGTGTGCCTTTATAAATTTTCCCAAAATAATTTAACATAAAGCATTTATCGTAGAAAAAAAATGAAAATTTTCAAGAAATTCATAGTAATATTTTTATGTTGCATGGTTTTGAAAAAACTTAACATTATATTTGAAATATCTCACTTCAGCATAAATATTAAAGTCTAATTAATATTCAGACTAAATCAGAAGTCTTAATATTTAACAGTTTCTGAGAAAAAGTAAACATATATATGTGATGATACGGGATGATTTTTGTCGTTACCTGTAAAGCTTGTTATGCACATAAAATTACATAAAGTTCATGTTTAAAAACATAAAAACAAATTTTTTCTTTTGGATATCATTTATGTAATATTTAAATAAACTTTTTAATTCTGATACTTTAAGAAATTGTGTTTACATGTGAATATACAAAGCACTAGTGAAACTTTTCAAAATGTCATTTATTCATGTATTATATTTCTTAATTTGTGTCTTTTTTTTAAAAAAAATTTATTGTATGCATGAACTGGAATTTTTTATTTTATATTTCATATATATTGTGTATACTGAAGTGAAATTTTGAGATATTCCTCAGACATTTAGCTAAAAAGCAGATGTCGTAACATAGAAAAGGAAAGTTTCTATAAAATTCATTATTCTACTGTGCAAAAATTACATTTTTAAACAGGCTGATCAATTTTTTAAAAAATGTCACTTCTGTATAAAGATAAATGTTAATTTAATGCACACATAAATTTTTAAGCTTTGTTTTCAATAGATTTTTAGTAAAGGGTACATAAATATATCCCAAAATGCAATGCCCTTTTTCGTTGCACAAAACTTGTTACATACAAAAAATACACAAATTTCATGTTTAAAAACATAAAATCAGTTTTCTTGTTGTTTTGGATACCATTTATGTAATATTTTAAGAATTCTTTTAATTCTGATACTTTAAGAAATTGTGTTTACATGTGAATTTATAAAAAAGTAATGAAATTTTTCGAAATGTCGTATAATGATGTATTACCAAAGCCATATTTTCATGTATTGACACATTTTTACATGGTATTTATGATACTTATAGTCAACTTGGATGGACAGTAATGTATCAGAACTAAAAATTCTTCAAAAATTGATGCATAATTTGAGGAAAATGATGCGAATGCTATAAAATATCTCGATAGATTAAAAGTGAAAAATGCTATACATGTATTTTCTGAGAAATCTAAGTAAAAGAAATAAGTAAAAAGTCTTAGAAGTTATTGAGAATAAGCGAATATTTAAAAAAATAGTGCAAATACAGATTGTAATTCATAATTTTTTTGATGAAGTGACATTTTATAATAAAAATGCAATTATCTCAAAACGGTGTTTTTAAAAATGCGAGTACCATTTTCACAGAACCTATTCAACGGAAGCACTTGCAGTCTTCACTGAATATTACTGATATGTTATTATATATACTGAAGTGAACTTTTATTAATATACCGATAATATTTTTGTAAAAGTCAGTTATCGTGAAAAAAAATGACATTTTTCAAAAAATTCATAGTGATACATTACGATGAAAGTTTTTGAAAAAACTAAACAATATATTTGAAAAAGTTCACTTCAGTTTAAATAAAAAAGTCTAATTAATATACAGAAAAAATTTAAGTCTGTACATTTAATATTTTATGAGAGAAAGGCACATAAAAATGCTCAATTTAACATTAGCGGGATAGGGGTACCGACTTACCTTAACGTCGTTCTCCGTGATGTATAAAACGGGTAACAAAAGCTTGTTTGAGTGTGCTGAATCGTATACAAAGGAAGTGCTAAGGTAGACATGCCATTACGCTGGTTTCGAAGACAATATGAGCAGCTGTCGCAGTTTGAAAAGGGGAGAATCATCCGGGATGATGGAAACTGTGTGGTCAGCTAGGCAAGTAGCTCGTCAGTTAGGTGGCTCTGATTGTGTTGTGACCAGAGAATCCGAAAGATGTCATTTATTCGAAGACCAGGCTCAGGACTCCCT
The DNA here is from genome assembly GCA_019973975.1 of Trichonephila clavata. Classification (NCBI taxonomy): domain Eukaryota; kingdom Metazoa; phylum Arthropoda; class Arachnida; order Araneae; family Nephilidae; genus Trichonephila; species Trichonephila clavata. The sequence continues at coordinate 113,463 of BMAO01023520.1, forward strand.
CGACAGACTTAGTCGTCGAGAAGACCACCACATCGTAAGAAATGCACGCCTACAGCCAACTGCTTCATCGGCCGCCATCCAGGCAAATGTAGCATCTTCACTAGGGGCCCCTGTGTCTTCTCTAACCATACGAAGGCGTCTGCCTGAAAAACATTTGGGATCGTGGCACCCATTAAGTGTGCTGCCCTTGACGCCCACCCATCGACGTTTCCGTTTGGAGTGGTGCCATGCACGAGGAAACTGAACTGCAACGGAATGGAACCAGGTCGTCTTTTAGCGACGAATACAGATTCAATCTCAGAAGTGATGACAATCGTATTCGTGAGGGGAGTCCCAGTGTTGAACACCTCAATATTGTCTTTGCTTTACAGCGACACACCACTCTCACAGCTGGTGTGATGGTATGGGGTGCCATTGCCTACAATACACTGTCACCCCTAGTATTGATCCGTTGCACCATGACAGCCCAGCGGTATATGCATGACATCCTGCAACTACATGTGTTGCCACTCCTGCAACAGCTCCCAGGAGTCATTTTTCAACAAGACAATGCTCGGCCTCACACAGCAAGTGTGTCACAGGACTATCTCCGTACTGTTACTACCCTTCCTTGGACTGTCCGATCCCCAGATGTGCCTCCATTTGAGCCTATCTGGGATCATTTGGCACGGGGAGTTGGGCACCCAACGAAATTGAATGAACTAGAAGCAAGGTAATGCCTGTCGGTTCCAGCTTCCCTCTGAACCCCTTTGTCTACTCTCGGACCCGGCTCGGTGTGTGGCAGAAACTGAATATTCAGTAGACATGATTCACTCTAATAAATTTATTGTCACCAAATATAGAGCAGACACAATAATAATCTAATTGAGATGACAGATCAGATAGCAGAGCGTGGAGGTGAGACTCAATAGACTGGGGATAATAATACAGACCCTCAACTGATTTCACGGTAACAAACAAGCTCAATGTAAACCACGCCACGCACTAATAAGCTTAATTTCTATTTAAATAAGGATAACGATACCTGTACATTTTATGAAGTCGTCCTACACATAAATCCATGAAGGCGATCCTTATCCGGATTTAATAACCGTCGATATATTCTCTCTCAAAAATCTCCAATTGATGAACTCCGATTGTACTTAATCATTTCACGATCCTTCACTCTCCAACTAACCAACTAACTCGCGAATACGGAATTTATGTAATATACTTAATTTGCATAATCATGCTTTCTTCACTCGGTGAAAGTTGGTTGATAATATTGTTTCCCCAGAAGAATCCCCAAGGGGTCAATAGAGTAAAGATTCGTCACAAAGGCTATAGAAAATATGGAACGAAATGTCTCAAGACATCATACAGAGCTTGAATGTTTCAATGCCCGATCGTATCAAATCGTGCATTCGCGCTAGATGGAGTTCAACAGGGTATTAAATCCTACATCCTTTAGCCTTTTTCTCTGAAATAAATGATCCGTTTTCTTTGATTTGCTAATCATTTACTTGTATCAAAGTAATCATTACGTATGTAAAATTTCGTTTCATTTCGACGACTCCTTCTTGGTTCGCTAATTGTTTTGTCCCTGAGTATATGCATAAAAACCTTAAATATTGACAGAACATTTATTCAAATTAAAAGGAACTCCAAACATACAGTTTAACTATAATAAAAAATATAGTATTTTAATTGTATTAAATATATATATATTAAAAAATGGTTAAAATGGCTGTACACTTGGTTAAACCCTTATTTTACAGAAATTATTTTATATATAAGAACTGTCGTAAGTCATCAATGCTTATAATATATTGCAGCATTCATAATATCTTAAAATTCCATTACTAGTTTTTTTCTCAGTTTCATTTTTCTTTCGTATTTCATTGCTTTATGTTTGCTCTGTAGAGAATATTGCGTTAGAACTCTCTCTCTATATATAAATTTATCAGAAAAATATGTCACTAATAAATATTAAAAAATATATTGTATATATTTCAATCTCCATGGCGTAATAGTCAGGAGAATTAAGAATATCTTTATTTTCCTCTCGTTAATATATATTTTTTGAAATATCATAACCAAAGCCAAGCTACAGCCCATTAATTCCATGGTTTACTATGCCCATCTCTGTTTTCATGACTTTGGGCACTGAGATGCACGAGCAGGTGTTCCGGTCAGGTGGTCAGTCTTACTCAAAACCCCAGTGTTTAGATTCCAATCAGGTTTGGTACTCATTTATCGACCCTCTGAAGGAAGGGATGAACGGCTGAATTAATCTTGCCCGCCGAGGGATTCGATGCCTGGACCTGTGGCGTGGAAGCGCGATACGCAACCACAGAGCCACTGAGCTGCGAAATATCATAAAGTATTTATTAATCTGAATCAGAAATATTGTTTATATAACAGATATATTCATCTGAAAAATAAAGAAATTGTGAAGTATCCTTGTATTTTTCTGTAAGATTAATGGAATTTATAATCCACCAGTGCCTGGAGACTTTTTTTAAGGCTTTGTTTTTACGTGGCGTCTTTTGTTTTAACAGAAATCAATCTGAAACACGAAACTTGTAGCAAACCTTAACCTTCACGTTCATTTGGGAAAGAAAAAAGTTTGTTGGATTGTTTCAGCTCTGTGGTGTCTTGTTTCCAGTATCGGGATATTTTTCTTATTCTTGTTCAGTGAGCTGAGTAAATCGTGTCTAGTCACGTTTATCTTTCATGATGAAAATTTTATCCAAATACAAAATTCTTCTATTTATTCTGAGTTCGTAAATCTAAGGTACATATATGCATAAGAGTTATATTTTCACAAAAATCAAAAAATTAAATTAAAATAAACCGTGGTAAGATAGATTCGTTAGAAGAAAAGAATGATAAAAAAAATTCTATAAAAGTTTACAAATGTTCCAAAATGTGTGTGAATGTCTTGAATACTTTTTTAGAAAAAAAAAGTATTTTTGCATTTTCTCTCGAAAAATATATAAATTGACTTTTAAAAATGTATTACTAAATACAAGAAGGGTGAATTTTATGTTTAGTATACACGTATATAAATATCACTTCAATCTGTTTTTTACAATATAGTTAAATCATTGTTTTCAACTTTATGAAATAATTTTGAATACATACCAAGTTCTATAATTTATCTCACTCTTTTTACTGGAAAAAAAATCAGGGTTCTATTTTTATATCGGGACATCAATAGTTGTGGAAAAAAATAATAATGTTTTTCGGAAAATATTGAACTACAATTTAATAGAGAAAATTTCAAAGATTGGAAAATAAACATTTAAAATAATTAAAAAAATATTTTAATATAATTGAAAACTATTTTTTATACTCACGACACAATATTTTATTGGATTTTTTTTGTGATAGTATTAATTGTAGTATTGAAAGCATATACACCTTGTAATGCCAGTTGGTTCCTGCTTCCATCTGAAACCCCTTGTCTACCCGCATACCCGGCTAGGTGTGTGGGAGAAACTGAATAATCAGCATTAATGATTTCCTTAATTATTTTATTGTTACCAAAATATCAAGTAGACGCAGTAACAATCTAATTAAGATAACAGACCAGATAGTAGAGCGCGGAGATGAGACTCAATAGCCTGGGACAATAATACGGACCCTCGACTGATTCCACGATAGCTTAAACACGCTCAATATAAACTACATCGCACACTAATAAGCTAATTTCTATTTAATTAAGGATCACGATACCTGTACTTTCAAGAAGTTGAGTACTACACTTGCTCTTGAAGTCGATCCTTATCTGTATTTAATCACCGTCTATTGATCCACTCTCAGTATTCTTTCATCGATAAACTCCAAATGCACTTAATCATTCCACGATCCTTCACTCGCCAACTCCTTGCTAACTAACTCTTAAAACTCTCGAATACAGAATTTATATAATATACTTCATTTGCATAATCACGCTTCCTTCACTCGGCAAAAGTTGGTTGAAATAAATATTTTTCTAAAAGAGTCCTGAAGGGGTTAGTAGACCCGCGTATAGATCCGTCACAACCTGGTGTTTCTAAATGAATATCGGAGTTTTATCACTTTATAGTATTTATTACATATAACTTACAAGTATAATCCATAAATTGAATGAAAGAGTAACTAAAAAGTTTTAAATACGAGTTTATAAATGTTTAATATAAGCACCATTCGTCACATGGCACACATCAAGTCAATAGGCGAGTTCATCCCAACCTTTGTTCAGTGTGTCTGAGGTAGTTTTTGTATTAACTGCTTTAATCCTGTGCCATAAGTCTGGAAGGTTAACTAGTAGGGAAGGAACGTACGCACAGTCCTTAATCAAACCCCATAGATAAAAATCACATAGCTTCAGATTGGGTGAACGTGGAGGCCGTGCGAAACATGCTATATCGGGAGGCCCTTATCGGCCAATCCATTGGTTGAGTACAGTGATGTTGAACCAATCACGTACTGAGAGATGCCAGTGAGGTGGTGCACCATCTTGCTGCCTTATGAAGTTATCTGGTTCACTTTCTTCGAATTGAGGAAATAGCCATAGTTGCAGAGCATCAAGATAGGCGGAACTAGTTACTGTTGCTCTACGAAAACGAGACACCCATACACTTTCCGCCGGGATATGGCCCGAAAAGCATTCAATTTAGGTGAGTCTCGTTGCAATTCCAGCACCTCGTGAGGATTTTCTAAGCTTCAGACATGCGCATAATGAGTCTTCACATGTCCACTGAGGTGAAACGTTGATTTATAACTGAATACGACATAATCCATAACATTTTCATTAGTATGCATCAAACTGTCGTTTACGAATTCGGTGAGTAAACCTTAGTCTATCCGTTTTAGAGCTTGTAGCAACTGCAGGCGATAAGGACTTAGTTATAAAAGTTTACTTAAAACTTTCCAACAATCGTCACTAGCGTTGCTGATTCAAGACTTGAGCGTCAAACTGATTTTTTTGGGGTACGCAAGAAAGAATCTCTCCCTCGATAAACACTCTCTTTGCTGAGCCTTGGTGGTCCCGTACTTTTCCCTTAACAAAGACATTCAGTTGTTTCATTCCAGTTGAAGACTGATGATACCATCTACGAATGTTATTATCATTTGGAGGTTGACAACCGAACTTAATACAGAACGCTCGTAGCACAGTAATTGCAGGTTCTCTCTTTGCAAACTGGAGAACACAAAACGATTTCTGCTCACTAGTCGCCTTTTCTCTACTAGGGCGCTCATCGGCGAGAAAGGGATGGAAATAGCATACGTTTAGCGTGCACGCGCACACATGCCAGCAAACAAAACTGTTTGCTCTTTCACTGGATGTATGAGTCATAATAATATGTTATATGTAATCTCTATATATAAATGAGAAAAGCGACTCACTCACTGACTGATTGACTGACTGACTAATCACCATATCTATGGAACTATTCAACCTACTGACTTGAAGTTTGGTAGCATGTTCCTTTCATAGAGTAACATCAGCTAAGAACGGATTTTCTGAAATTCGAAACGCAAGGGCGTTACGGGGGTAAAGGGGCGTTATAAATAATTGTTTCCATGTTTAAACTACTTGATGTACAATTTTGAATTTGGTAAGCAGATTCCTTTCAGAGAGTAGAGATCCGCTACTGAATGAGTTTGGTGAAAATCGACCCCCAAGTGGCGTTGCAGGAGCTTAGGGGGCGTTATAGATAATTATTTAAATTTTTAAACTATTTGACGCACTGTCTGTAAATTTGATAAATAGATTCCTTTCGTAGAATAATGATCAGTTACAAAAAGGGTTTTGTGAAAACAGACTTCTAAGTGGCGTTGCGGGGATTAAGGGCATAATAGATAAATATATCCGTTTTTAAACTACTTCACCTACCTGCTTGAAAATTTGTAGGTAAGTTTCTTTCCTGGAGTAAATATCCGCTACAAAATGGGTTTGGGGAGAATTGACACCCAAGGGTGTAGCGGGGCGGGGGGTTTAAGGGGCGTTATAAATTCCGATTTTTAAGTTACTAGACGTACAGTCTTGAAACTTAGTAAGCAGATTCCTATTCATAGGGTAGAGATACGCTACAAATGGGTTTCGTGAAAATTGCCCCCAAGTGGCGTTGCGGACTTTAGGGCGTTATAGATAATTATTTCCATTTTTAAACTATTAGACGCACAGTCTTTATATTTGATAAATAGATTTCTTTCATAGAGTAGAGATCAGCTATAAGAAGGTTTTGTGAAAACAGACCTCTGAGTGGCGTTGCAGGGATTAAGTGGCGTAAGAGATAAATATTTTCGTTTTTAAACTACTTGACCTACCTCCTTGAAAATTGGTAGGAATATTTCTTTCATGGAGTAAATATCCGCTACAAAACGGGTTTGGAGAAATTGACCCCCAAGGGGTGTTGCGGGGGTTAAGGGCAGATATAAATAATTATTTCTATTTTTAAACTATTAGACGTACAGTCTTGAAATTTGGTTAGCAGATTCCTCTCATAGGATAGAAATACACTACAAAATGTGTTTTGTGAAAATCGACCCCTAAGTGCGTTGCGGGGGTTCAAGGGGCGTTTTGATAATTTTTTTGCATTTTTAATTAATTGGACGCATAGTCTTCAAATTTGCTAAGCAGATTCCTTTCATAGAGTGAAGTTCCCCTACAAAATGTGTTTTGTGAAACAAACCCAGAAGTGGCGTTGCGGGGGCTCAAGTGGCGTTATAGACAATTATCCCCATTTTTAAACTGTTAGACGTACAGTCTTGAAATTTGATAAGCAGATTCCTTTCATAAAGTAGAGAACCGCTACAAAATGGGTTTCGCGAATATCAACTACTAAGTTTAATTTCGGGAGATTAAGAGGCGTAATCGATAAATATTTCCATTTTTAAACTATTTGATCATCCTGCTTGAAAATTGGTAGGCATGTTCTTTTATGGAATAGAGTTCCTCTAACAAAGAGTAAAACGAAAATTGACTCCTAAGGATGCTTGCGAGGGTCAAAGGAGTTACAGAAAAAAATTCCTGTTTTTAATTGTTAGACCCATATACTTGAAATTTTTCTTTTGTTGAATAGGATCCACTAGAATAATTTTAAGCAAATCAAGTTCTGGGGGTTGCAGGGGTTACTGGACGTATGACAAAAAAATACTTTTTTCGAGCTACAAGGACTATAATAATGAAATTTGGTTTACATTTTTCTTTTGTTGAATTGAAATCCGCTAAGAGCGGTAATTTTGGAAAACGGCTCTCACGGGATTACGGGATATTATAGTAAAACTTTTGTTTTTCTGTTAGATTTAGACTTGAAATTTGGCTTGCATGTTCAATTTACGGAGTAGAGATCCACCGAAATTGATTTTGCGGGAATCCACTTGGTTTTTGAGTTACGAAAGACAAACATCATTCTATACTTCAATTTTAGAGATTTTTAGAAAATACAAATTAGATGAGTTCTGCTCTTTTTTTTTATCAACAGGTGACAGTTACAGGTATAAGTATATTTTTTCATTTCAATCGAATTCTAATGCTAGGACTTAGATATCAATAATTTATACATATATATAAGCAGTAAAAATTTATAAACATCATGAAATACCCAGCGGAGCGGGCGGGTAACGCTAGTAATT
>BMAO01023521.1:0-57877 GCA_019973975.1 Trichonephila clavata
TGGCTGATTTTAAATTTCTTCGACCATTTTTTCCCTAAAGAAATAGAGTGAAGGTATTTTAATTCCCAACACGGTTTCAGTGATCCGCTTTAAAAGCTTATACAAAGGTTGTATTAAGTAGTTTTAAAAAGTATAATTTTCTTTTCCCTTATCATTTTGAATCTTATGTGTCTACTATTTCGCTCATATTTGCTCGCAATATCTTAAATAAAATTTGAATACTAGCTCCATCGAAATGTGTTTTTTATTGCGATAGAATATTTTTATAGGATTGGAGCATTGGTTTGGTTTGAAAAGATTAGATCTCTCCAAACTGCTTCAGGCATAGACTGATTTGGGGGTTAAAAAATGTGGTTTTTTTATCTAGACAAAATCGTAACAGAGGAAACAATCTGAATAGGGAGAAATATCAAGGAGAAAAGTCGAATATTTTTTTTTTAAAAAATCAGATAAATATTTCAAGCACCATTAGCCAGAATATTTGCAGTGGTGCCTCTTTCTGCAAATCACAAGCAACAAAAAGACAGAAATAAAAGCCCTTAACGACTGGACCGATTAGGGATTCCTTTCATATCAGTTGTATAAGGCTTGTACTTCGAACACGAAGGGGAGGGGGGGTTCACGGTAGCCCAGTGATCAAGGTATTGGATCATGGCTGGCATGTCATGAGTTCGAGCCCAGTACCACTAAAGATATGCTGTGTAGGGGAGCGATGCACGTTAAATCTGTCGAGAACTCAAACGTGCTCCTGTTGGTGTGGTAGTTAAAAGAGGGAGTACCAGCACAGGTGTTGTCTTCGTCACCTTACGAGGACGAAACTGGTTCAAAATTACGAGGTCCGTCGCCAAAAGCCCTCGTATAGCTGAACCGTGTGACGTTAATATTCACTCCTTGAACACGAAGGTGGCCAGTTCCAATAACAGTCGCTCAAGGTCACCACTTCTCCCTTCCATCATCAGTAGCTTTTAGCCGAAGTGATGACCCAAGAATTGAATAATAGATGGAAGCACAGCCTTATGATACTGGTTGATTATGCCCATGCGAGTCTAAGATAAGGATGCCCACCCCAAATCGGTTGGTGGACCAAATAAAAATTCCCTAAACTGAGGCGGACCGCATATATCAAAATAAAACAGCAAATTATTCAAAATATTTTATTACATCGTACAACATTCAAAGTATTTTATTACCTTACAAATTATACGCGACACTTGTTTTTGTATTTTACTAGAGATTTTTTTAATATCAACGGAAAATTTAGTCGACGCGCATCGTAGTTGATTAGTCATGTCTTCGTCGAGCAAACTGCAGCAATACTTTGTTCTTGCCAGGTTTAATTTGGAAAAATAAATTACTCGCAGAGCGATAAGTAGTTCCAAATGCTGATATAATGTACATAGCTAATCATTTTAAATTTGAAATTATACAATACAAAACATTAATAAACTAATATGAAAATCTGTAAATTATATTTTATATTTTTACTCTTTACTTTAATCCATATTTGAACACTTTTTATAAAAATGTCTTACATTTTTTTAGATTTTTATAAGAAACACACCTTTCGCATGCACCTTTTGAGGTAACTATTATGAATTTTTTAAAGTAAAATAGTAAACAAAAACATCAATTAAATTTTGGATAATTTTTAATTTATAACAAATATACATAATTAACAGGCCTTTTTTTTTCAGAAAGTAACAAAGTAATTTATTGATAAATGTCCCGCATATGTTAACAATAATTATCTTTCTAGCAGACAGATTGTTTCTGAAAAATAATAATACATTAATTTATATTTTAATTAATAATCAGTGCATCTAACGTGTTTTTATGCATTTGATGGATTTAATACTTTATATGAAAATAACTTTAAATGCGGTTATATATTTACTATTTCCTCTTTGAAAAAATATTCTCTTTTTGCTATTCATATTTTAATTTTAAAGTTTTTCTTATAATTAAAAATGAATAGCAAATAATAATTTAATATATTAAATACTTTTTGCAGATTTGTAGATCAATTTCCAATTCCTCGAATACAAAATAACTTACATTAAAATTTACAATTTTTACAAGTCATTTTATACACTAAATTTACAAATTTATGCATTTAACATAAATCCATCAAAATATTATCCTACAATAAAGAATAAAGTATAGTATTAAATGTTTTGATTTAGGAAATGTCTACAATACGGAGTTAAAGAGTAATTTTTTTTATTCAAGGAAAAAGTGGTTTTCAAAAAGGAAGATTTAAATTTGATTACATTTCAAAATTACATTTCTCCTATTTTTTTGCATTTAACATTGTATCAGTTCCCTTGAGGTTTCAGATTATTTCAAGAATTTAAATCGAAATTACACCCTGTAATTTTTTATATTCTTACTCCCACAAGAAAATTTCATTTATTATAACAAATATACTTATGGGAATATTGGTTGACCTTTGAATTGTTTCCTGTAAAGGTCATTTATTTATGCCCCTATTTGATTTTAGTATATAAACGTCAGAATCTGTTTTGAAGTACACATATCTTTCTCTCCGAGTCACATTTGGAGATCAAGTAAGAAGTATTTCCTCTTTGATATTTTAAGTTTATGAATGTATAAGATTTCTGACGATTGTCAAAGTGAAGGATATTTGCATTGTATATAGAAGTTTATTACTTAAAATATTTTTACTACACGTATATTATCGAAGTTTGTTAATTTGAATTTGCACTGCATGAAGTTCACTAAATAATATATTTACTGTACAGAAATTCTTTAAGCGAAATTTGTAACGTACGGAGATTTGAAAAGGGCTATTTATAATGTACAGGAATTCATTAAATGAAGCTTTTTATACATACGCTCATTAATTGAAATTTACACTATACAAAAGCTTAGAACGTGATCGTTTTTAATTATAGTTTTCATTTTAAATATAAAATAATTATTTTAATGTTATAAAATTTGATCTCATTTTGAAATACTAAAGAAGCTCCAGAAGATATTAAAAGCCATAATCTGCCATACTGTATTCTATCAAATAAGTACTTTGCACTTACATTTTCAGAACCTGAAAGTTAAACCTCAGTTGAAAAAGATTGCAATTTTTAAGCAAATTAGACAATAAAGGGGGGAATCGTTATACTATTCAAAATTAAAACAGAATATTCCCGCGTGAATCTAGAAATTATCATGTCTAAATTAGTTGAATTAAAAAAATTTTTACATTGAACAACTACTCGAAAATCCCTTTAAGAAATTATACAATTCAAAATATCAGTCTAATCAATTATACACTTAGAACATTCCATTACACATTAAGTAAGAAAATATGATTCACTTAAGCAGTGCTTCTCAAACTTTTAATATTTGCGACCCAATATTTAATCATATTTTTCCTCGCGCCATCTCCATAAAATAAAATGTATTGAATTCTTAATATTATAATACTTTGACACTAAGCCTACAATACGACTTTAACCTCTTAAATGCCACTAGCATATATGAACATCTCGCTCAGCCAAAGCTTTATTTGCCCCGGACGTATAAATACGGGTAAAAGTACGATCTTCTCTGCGCACTGCTATCTATAAAATTATTCTAAAGGTTTTGCAATGCAATAAAAGGACCTTGATAGTGTTTGTGAAGGATTTACTTAGTTCAGTGAAGGTTTTACTGATTTATTCCTTTCATCTCCCCTTCCTTTATATCTCTTTTCATCCTCCGCCGCGTGCCTACGTGGAAAACGGTGATATTGGGAAGAAAATTGCATAACTTTTAATCTGCAGTTAATGGATTAATTATAAACCGTACAAATTATCAAGATAAGAGTTAATTTTTGAATAACATTTTATGTATGATAGGCCCATGAGGTCACGTAATTATTAAACTTGTTCTTTTCTTATTGTATTGTTGAATTGTATTGTTGATATTAAGTATTGTTGAATTAATTATAAAATACATCATGCAATACTGATACATTTATAAGTGTATTATATCAGTACAAATGTGTACTTTATATTTTACTTTGTCAGAATGTAGTTTGTTTACTTTCAGTAAATTAATAATTTTTTTAAAAATAATCTTTTATTTTCGACTTTTTAATACACTCGTTTCCCCTTCGTAGAGTTATCACTCCCTCTAGGGGCACACCCCACAGCTTGAGAAACGCTCATTTAAGGTCGTTTTAAATTTTAAAAAACGATAACAAAATTAATAGGAATTAAAAAAACTTAAATTGATAAAGCAGAATTAAATAATAATGACAACGTGTAGCAACTAAGATAAGAATTGACCACTTTTTTTTCTCAAGATTTAGCATGTATATATATGCAACCGTACGGTTTTTCTGTAGCTAACTATCGATTTCTTCACCGTTGAGGGATTTGGATGTAGAAGATAATAGATTGATGAGGAGACATTTTAAAGAATAAAAATCCTTTTTTTTTATTTACATGTAGACATTTAAGATTAAAAATGACACACACACATACAAAAAGCAAAAGACCTGACACCACTGTATTATTACATTGCGTGGATAAAAAGTGGTGGTGAATTTTCCAAGAAACTGTAAAGTTAATATATAAAACGCCAACCGGAAGTTACAAAAATCCTATGACTTCCTAGAAATGCTATTTTTGTGGACAGCTATCATGCGAGATTACTTACATAACCACTGATCTAAAAATACTACGTACATAATTCTGAAGTGTTAAAGTTGCGATTAAATCCCGTTAGGAAGGTAAACTATTAGCAGTTAATTATTTACGTAAAGTTCTAGAGGGCTCGGGACCATTACACACACACACACACACACACACATATATATATAATGTCGAACCAAAACTTTATGAACACCCCCAAATTTTCAAAACCAACCAAAAATTTGGTTAAGTTCAACTTATCCGGGCTCTTCCGGGCCTCTGGGAGCCCACCACATGCACCTAATGAATAAACCTGCACTGGTGAAGGGCCCGTAGTTAAGAAGAGATGATATTTAATTGCAGTTGGAGAAGGTAAAATAAATCATTTTTGCATTTAATTTTACAAGAAATGGGCAAGTCTGTTGATCTAAGGGAATTTGATAGAAGGTATATTATAAAGTCCTGAAGACTCAGAATGAGTACCTCTGAATCTGCATGACTGATGGCTTGTTCGCGATCTTTCGTTGTTATTATTTATGCAAAGTGGGTAAATGACAGTGAAACCAGTAGTAGACACCAAGCTGTTGGACGTTCTCGTTTCATCAAAGAAAAAGGACCTCTGAGACAGTCCATGGAAGCAGTGACTGCGCTGACAGCCGACTACGTTTTAGGTCCAAATGAGTTTCAGAACATACAGTTCACTGCGAACACTGTCTTGATCTGGAACTGCGGAGCAGACGTCCCACTCGTGTATCTTTGTCCATAAAGCATCATTGCTAACTACGACTACAGTGGGCCCAAGAACATAAAGAATGTACCATATATGTAAAAGAGCGTTGTCTGGTTGTACGTGAATCACGATTTCTCATTCATCATGCCGATTATCGTGTGAAGGTGGGCCATCTTCCAGGTGAACAGTTGCTCCTACTATGTATAGCATGTCATACATGGGCTAATGGTGGCGATATTTTGCTTCATGGGTAGCTTTGGGACCCATAGTTGAGGTACAATAGATGATGAAAGAAGTGGATAATTTGAACGTAGTTGCGGATCAGTTACACCCTTATATAATGAAGGTTTTCCCTACAGGAAATGAATTCTTCTTCCAGAACAACGTCCCATGTCTCAAGAGGTTTGAGGAGCATAATGATGAGCTTCAATTAATATGCTGGTCATTTAACTTGGAAGATTTTACTCCGATAGAGTACATTTAGGTCTTCATATAAAGGCAGCTCTGAGATCAAATATCTTCATGTCGGAATCTATTACGCATTTGTGTGATGGTTGCTTAGACATTTGGTACAATTGTGTCCAGTTGTGGCATTTCTTTCAAGTCTAATTCCAACTATTTTACAGGCCAAGCGAGGTGTAACTTCCCAATGAGTAGGTGTTCATAATGTTTTGGCTCTTCAGTGTATATGGACTTAATAATAATGTTGCACCTAGTTACTTTTCGCATTCTCGCGTCTATGACTTTTCATACTTACTGAGAGCTTTAGATAATTTTTACGGTGCTAATAATTATAATTAATTAAGTATTTTTTTCACAATAAATTCTAATGATTTCCTTTACTTTGCTTTTTTACAGAATGATGAAATTCAGAGAAATTATCCTTGCTGTAGTAACACTCTTGAAGTTGCAGTTCTCAGGTTGTCTGTCAGAGAAATCAGACATTTCCCGTCTCACAAAAGAACTCTATTACCCTTCCATCCATTCTATAAACGAAATTCCTCTGTTAAGACATATTTCTGAAGAGGATGATGATTTACCAGATGATATTAACGACTGGAAATATCAACTTAACGAGAAACGTGGTTTTGGTGAGAAGAGGGGATTTGGTGAGAAAAGAGGATTTGGCGAAAAACGAGGTTTTGGTGAAAAAAGAGGATTTGGTGAAAAACGAGGATTTGGTGAGAAGAGAGGTTTCGGTGAGAAGAGGGGATTTGGCGAGAAGAAAGAGGGATTTGGCGAGAAGAGAGGATTTGGCGAGAAGTGAGGATATGGTTAAAAGTAATGTTGTATATTAAAAGAAGATTTATTGAAGAAAATGACAGAAATGAATTCATATCTACAAGTAATTTGATTAATATTTAACAAAACATGATGTACGGAACTCCTATCTGCACTGAAGATTATGTATCAAATTTGGATTTCGTAATTGGGCAGCTGACTTTTTAAAGCTTAAAAAATACTTAAAAATTTTATTATGTCCGTGTTTGTAAGTAACATTTATTACCAATTGAATGTAAAAAATATAGAAAAAAATCGTAATGACTATTTGTTCAGAAAATAATAAAAAAATAATTGTTAATGATGAAATAAAAGGAAATAAAATGCATTGTGAACATGAACTTGTTGTACTAACATATATCCATTTTTTCAATATAAATCATAACTACACATGTGCATTATCCATCTACTTTGGTGTCGGAGAACTCAAATTAGTTTTTTATCTACCTTATTATGATTTAGTGCAGTTTTTTTCATGCGATATTTTTTTTGAATCCCTAGATTGAAAATTAAGGGATATACATCAACAAAATACTCAACTTTGGGAAATTTAATCCGTTAGAGCTAATTAATTAATTAAAGATATTCAACTGTAAAATCAATTACATACACTGTTTTCTTAAAATAAACTGTCAAACGCTTTCTGAGGTCTTCATTAACATACAAAAAAAAATAAGACACTTTTTTGACATTATCTACTTTTTCGGAGCAAAAACGACAATCTTCGCACTCTGATCAAAATGTCAGCTAAAAACGCAACCTCTGCTATAAAAACTCTGTTCACCTAAAATACTCATCATAGAACCCGTGCTTTCATATATCTTGGAAGAGGGAGGATTTAAAAGAATATTACTTCTAAGTATCCTCAGAGTATTCGTAAAAATGGTTATTCTGTGTAATTTTAAAGTGAGTGGTACTTATAAGTACAGTCGGTAGATAAAGAGCTAAAAAGATTTTAAATTATATGAATTTTACTTTTTATATGTCTCTTTTTTACGAAATCCCTAAACATAATTTATTTAGCAGGTTTACCACTTAATACTCTTGCCGAAAAAATGATATTTAATTATTTCTAATTCCTTGTCACTTAAATAGGAACCATATTTGTTTGGATTAATAGTAACACTAGGGAATATTTGAAGCACCGAAACTCTATTTCGTGAAAATAGGATATTATATTTTAACTAAATTAGCACTTTCATGTGGTTTTTGTTATTTAAAATACCCACAAAATTTCGTATTTGTTTTTTAAACTTATTATAGTCTGAGAAATATGATCAGCAATATATAATTAGAACAGCTATATGAAATTATTCAAGGTCTTTTAAATGTAAGTGTTATTGTTGTTTAAAAATATATAATGATGAAGTAATAGCAAAATATTAATATTCTAGAAATTACAAAAACTTCTACTGTTTTTAACAGCAATTTTCATCATTTTACGTATAGCTCTACAAAAATAAAAAGATTTCATATTCTTAGTTATTGAATGAAACTATATTGAGAGAAATAATTAAAGTTCTGATTTTTTTTTTTGAATCTCTACAGTCAAGAACGTATTCCAAATAAATGCATGATATACACACGGTAAAAAAAGACAACAACATTATTGTACCTAAAATTAATATTAACCCGCGGTCACTCGTGCCTGTTTTTGCTACAGTCGTTACTCGCGGGGTGTAGAGAACACCCCAAACTTTTAACACGTGTATTTAAATATGAAAAAAAATTTTAGTCAATTATGATACATTTTTATAAAGTACAAGTTGTTATTTGTATTATACAAATAAAATTATTAAATTTTTTGCATAAAAACGAGCTTAACATTAATTTAAACTAACCTACAAAATTTTCATTTTAAAATACATTAACTTTATATTATAGCCGGGGTGTAGAAAACACCCCGCGCGAGTGATCACGGGTTAATGTATCTAAAAAAGGGAAAATAAGGCAAACGCATTTTTTATATCTCTTCAAAGACAGTTATGCATCAAAATATATTAAAAACAAGCAGCATCAACACCTACATATTTTAAATTTTATTCAGTAATTTGATATCTTAAACGAGGATAGTGTAAATTTAGACTACGAATTTTTGGTGCTTACGTATTAGCGTCACCACAGCCAAGTTGACACCACGCGAATCATGCTATTTTTCACCAATATATATAGTAGAACGTCATTTATCCGAGCGTTTATTATCCAGTGCGTTAAATATCCGCACCAAAGTCCGGATACTTTTTCGAACAGTGCAATGCTTAACAGTTCTTTCATGGGAGACCAAAACAGTGACGGGAAAACCCAAGGTGAGGGATATTTGGGGAATTTCAGTTGTGTGATTTGGTAAGTATTTGTGTGGAATATTAGGTCAGTTTGTTTCCAAGTGAAGAGATGTATAAGTGCTCTTTGGTTGAGTTTTGTTGATGTAGAAACCTAGCTGGCATGCGATGCAGAAGACTGTGGATTCCAAATGCTAAATGATGACGATATTGTGATTTCCGTGCAAGAAGAATCCGACCCTGTCGACGATGAAACGGATGAAGATGAGGACAACAGCAACAATGAAAGTAGAAAAGGTTCATCAAATGCTGATGCGTTTCTGCGTTAGAGACATCTATGGAGTGGTAAAAGCAACAGTCAGAGTGCTGTCCTACTCAACCTGCTCTAGAAAATTAGAGACCTTGCAGCAAAAAAACGAAGGTGTACAATGGTACAGCGAAAAATAAGTGATTATTTTCCACAAAAAACGTAAAATTGCAACATTTGCATCTGTTTTGCTTTTTCTTCAAGCACGTTTCCCGTTTGTGTTGATTTTCAATAATCGTATAGTGTCCGGTTTCCTAAATTGCATGGATCGCTTTCGGCTATCTGAAAAATCGCGTATCCAAACGGTGTCCGGTCCCAATTGATTCTGATAAACGACGTTCTACTGTATATATTTGATTGATAACCCTCCCCATTGGTTATCTATACAATAGAAGCGTTGTTATTTTGATACAAAGGCACGATTCATGCGGCATCAATTTTGCTGTGGTGATGCTTATATGTATGTTCCGAATATTCTTATATATTTCAGTGAAAGTGGGTAAAAGCATTCATACCCAATACATTCTAAATAAAGCAACTGAAAGTATTTGAAAACTAACATGCATATAGATAACCAATCTGAATACTGTAAGCAAATTTGAATTGTGCTTTTGGCAGTAGAATATTCTTCAAAATAAAAAAGAATAAAAGTATATTTCTTCTTATATGTCTACGATTGGTTATCCGGAGTGCTGCATTCAAACCCGTAACTAATGAGAGTCAGGGATTTTATTTCATTTTAAATATGTAGAGAACTATGCAAGGGGGATTGTGTAATTTCCAGAGTTATATTTATTAAAATGGCAGTGAAAATGTTTTTTGAGTGATTTCAAGACGTTCTTCCTCTTCAAATAATTCAAATGTTGAAGAAACGCACTTTAAGATAACTTTTTTTTTATTTTCCTGAGGCAAATGTGTTTAAACATAAATTTTTTTAGGCAAAGATTATCTGAAAATTACATATATAATATATTATACTAGCAGTTTAAACAATATACGCGAATAAGGAAACAATATTGTATTCTCTATGCAAAAAGTTAGAGAGAATTAAGGCAGGGGTAATATTCGACAAAAAACATTTTTTACTTAAGAATTTTCAATGCTCTTCAAAATATCTGCATTTTTTATGTAAATGTTTGGAAAAGTTCAGAGTTTTTTTCCGACCACTATTTTTAAGTTAGTATCAAAGTAGTTTTATAAATTAAAGCAAGTAACAGTCGGTAAATGCCCAGATGAGCATCGGTGGTCCGGTGTGCGGGCTTCAAACCCGTAGCTGATGAGAGTCAGAGTGGTTCGATTCCACCTTCTGGGCGTTCAGGCATTCATTCGAGGATGAGTTTTTAGATCTGACATCGCGAGCGATAGCATAGAATGGTTCGGTTTTGCTTAAAGAAACAATAATTTTATGTCATTACTCATCAAAACAATTTATACTAAAATCACAAAAAAAAATTTTTTTTGATTTTTATCACAATGCACTTAACAGAAATGAATTGACATTCTCATAAACCTTAACAGCCTTTCAAAAGCAGTAAAGTTTTTAAGAAATGCATTAGAACGTTGAAGAACCTTGAAAATAGTCACGTACAACATTTTGTATAAAACAATTAGCTAAGTTTTAATTTATCTGAGCCAATAAATCGTACATATGAAATCATATGCTTAATTGCACGTTGTTTTAAAATGAGAAAACTTCTCATATTTGAGACATCTTCTGTTAAGCGTAATATCCAAAAACTAATATCCGAAATAGAACAAAACATCTCAAGCTGCAAAGACTTTATATAATAAAAGGAACCCACATCGACTGCATTCTTCTTGTTTTTAAGAATTTTATTCTTGAATATCAGTTTTTTCATTTCTACTTCCTTTTTTTAAAAATAAAAAAAAAACACACAGACTGCAAATATCAGTGCCCATTTTAGCTCATTTCGGGTTCTGGTTACTGATGATCCACATTTCCTCTTGGCACTGGAGGATCGAAATTTATAACCACAAAATCTGGTTAAGTCCAGCTTATTAGAGCCCCTGGGCCACCCGCCCCAAGCATCCAAGGAATAAATTGGCACTGGAAAATATGTCATAACTTTCTTACTCTATTAAAAAAAACATTCAGAACATTTTATTTGAAAAAACAAACTATCGTGCTCAGTCACTACTGTAAAAAAAAAAAAGAATGACACAAAAAATTATGAAATTCGCGATGTGAAAATTATATGACCTCAACGTGTGGTTAATCGCGTATAGATCTTATTTCCAATTTTTGTTACTTGTAAAACAATAACACGCAGATATATCGGAAAAATTGCGCTTATGCAAATTCCAATCTGCGTCGCATTTTCTATGTTGCTCATCTATCTGAAATTTAATAAATAATCCTGATAAATTATCTGAACCTCAGTACGTTTGTAAATTTGATTCTTCCGGTGACTGATCATCGGATTTTACAATAATGAATCTCGGAAATATCATAGGAAAGCTCCCACTAGTGCATTTTTCGCCAAATGGATTGTAATGCATGATTAATGTTTGAGTGTAAGTTTAATCGTAGACGCTAACGTTACGCCTATGCTGTCACACTTCTTGCTTATAACTCAAATTTTGATTCTACAGTATACTTGAATCCAAATAATAAATATTTACACAAAAATAGTTAAAAGGTTAGAAACTAAAAAATGACTAAATAAAAATACAAAAACGGAATAAACTTCGTAACAAAAGCCAATATAAAAACTAAAATTTCATCTAGTATTTTATCAGAACTTCGTATACTACTTCATGTTCGAAAATTTGGTCAAATATATAAGTGAATTTCAGAGTTGATAATAACTTTGCGTTTGTATATTTTTCATGGGATGAACTGGAAAGGTTTTAGTTCATGCACTTTTTATTTTATGAATCTAATTTTTAATGTTGCGTTAGTGGAATTGATAATTTCAAGATGTTCTTTCCCTTCAAGTATTCAAATAATTGTGAAATATTTTAGCATTAAATTTATCAATTGTCTTTTCTTAGGGGTTGAATGCACTTCATTAATTTTTTCATAATAAAGCTTATCTAAAAAATAATTATTTTAGTATTTTATATAGTAAGATGACGCAACAATATGTGACTAAAATACAATTTAATTTCAAGATTTACGGATTTATCCAATTATTCTCCATAAATAATTTTTTCCAAATTCTTAACTGATATAAAAATAAAATCCGTGTTTTTTATGCGAACAATTTGAGAAAATATAGTAAAGTTTTAGATGAAACATTACACAAAATTATTTTATATTTACAATAGATTTGCCCTCTAAAAAGTTTATTTTGCATGTAAATGTTCAGAACAAAATATGATAACACCACTGTGTTTAACTTAATGTCGAAGTTTTGTTATAAATGGAAGCGAACAATAGTCGCTCTTTGCCCAGATGATCATCGGTGGTCCGGTGTGCGGGCTTCAAACCCGTAGCTGATGAGAGTCAGAGTGGTTCGATTCCACCTTCTGGGCGAGGAGTAAATATGAATTTTGTCAAGAATTTTGACAACAACAATAATGCACACAGTCAGACAAAATGCATTTTATTTAAAAGTATACACATGCATAAAATTAATTTTTTTAAATTTTATTTTAAGAATCTTTTGAAGAAATTTATTTTTTATAATGTTTGAACAGAATTTTACCCAAATATAAAACTTCAAATTTTTTACCCAAGTTTAACAAATAGAACAAGTACAATTAGTTGGATGTCTGCTTTGTATTCAATGGAGAACACTTGTTTGTCTTCATCATGTGACCGTCATGAATTGAACCCATTGTTTCTCATTGATTGCCCCCTTCTTAACTTTTCAATTTGAAATGTTGAGGGGAAAATGCAAATTTAAGAAGTTGTATGACAACTTCGTTAAAAATTTATACCATTACGAATTAAATGAAAAATCTGAAGAATAAACTCCGGAGGACTTTTTGAAAGATGAATAAAATTTGAAATTAACCCTTTCGGGACGAAAGACGCAAACGCGTGAGTACCGCCAGGGCCGGAAGTTTCCATCGCGAGTGTCACTCACAGGCCGGAGAGTTTTGCGTAATTAAGCCTAAATCCATAAAAATACCGAAATATAAACGCGTTGTTCAATATTATTCTGTATATTATACGAACGGTATATGCTTCAAATATTTCTTATTAATATACTTTATTTACTTCAGTCTCTTTTTGTTTAAGTACGTTTTTAAACATTTTATCGTAAGCATTTGTAAAAGTCGACGTTGTAAAAAAGTAAAGGAAAAAAGACAAATTTTGTTTACCAGATCTAATTATTCATAAAAAACAAGAATAAAAACCCATATCAAATGCTTTAGCGAAAATGAATCTCTCACCTTCACTATAAACAAAAACCACATGTTCATTTCAAGAGCAGTCGTAAAGCACTCAATTCGGAAACATTCCTTTCCCATCATGTTTATAAAACAAAAACCATATGTAAGTGAGTAAAATTTCTCTCATTTCGAGTAGAAGGTCAGATCTCCATGTATCTCAAAGCTTATGGACATAGAATGCCATCTAATGCCAAAAAACTGAGCTTAAAAAACATTCCAGAACCATGGCGCACCGGTGAGTTGCTAGGCCTGTGAGGAAGAAATACGCTAACGCAGATACGCGACACTCGTCTCCTGGCGGTGTTACGTGCTGGCGCGCGGGCGCGACGTTTGTCCCGAAAGGGTTAAACAAAAATAAATTTACAAAAGGGATTTTCAATCAGAGTAAAAATATTTTTGTAGTGAAATAGAAATAAAAAAAACAGTAATAATTAGCAAAACATAATTGCTCAGGTGGTAAGGATTCATTAAATAGGTTTTAAATTTAACTGCGTATATAGGATGCAATTTTTATTGTTAATTTAATAAATAAATGAGCTCTGCATGTAATTTCTTCATGTCGTATGTTCCTTGAAAAAAAAACCTATTTAATAGAAAAAT
Organism: Trichonephila clavata; assembly: GCA_019973975.1. Classification (NCBI taxonomy): domain Eukaryota; kingdom Metazoa; phylum Arthropoda; class Arachnida; order Araneae; family Nephilidae; genus Trichonephila; species Trichonephila clavata. The sequence goes on from BMAO01023521.1 coordinate 14,200, forward strand.
TTGGAATTTATGACTAAAAATCCAAAACATTGTTATATTGTTCTACATACAAACAATATCAATGATAAACGGTTTTTAAAAAATCTCCACAAATGCTTCTACATTCCCTTTACACATATCTGAATTTTTATTTAAAATCATGTGTGTCATCTCAACAGAAAACTTATACTGATATTTTCTTCCAGATTAGTGTTACATATTTATTGAATGATACTCAAAGATAAAGCTGTAGTGGCGGCAGCCTAGTAGAGTCATTGTCACGAAAAAGTAGCCAAGGTCGTCAAGTCGTGGGTTAGAGTCAGGATGCCTTTGAAGCCTGCCTTGTAGAGGGACTGAAGCACGTTAAATAGGTTCTGGCTTAGTCTACACGTTGGAGTAGTGTACAAGTAAAATGATGCGGTGACGTCCTCGTCACTAGAGTGGGGCTCAAAATTTTAAGGCCCATCGCCAATAACCATTCCGTTGTTTTAGAGCAGTGATTCCCAAAGTGGTCTATATAGACTCCCAGGGGTCTATGATAACCTGCTAGGGGTCCATGCTAGTAAAAAAATAATTTGGAGAGCCAAGAGGTGCAAATGGGGGTCTATGATAGGGACTCTCATTAAGCCAGAATGTGACTTTATTCTTTAAAAAAAATATTCTGATACCAGATTTTACCAATTTAACTGATTTATTTACTAAACTTAGTGATGTTAATTTGAGATTACTAGGTCATAGCATAAATTTTTCTACGACTAGGACCATTTCAGCAATTTTTTTTTTCAGAATTAAGATAAAGAAGTAAAATATTGCAATTTTTTTTTCAATTTGTCACAGACAATCTCTGTCGGGACATTTTAACCTACACTGGTGTCCAAAAGTTAAGCATAAATCGTAAAATGCGAAAAACATGGAGTAAATATTCGTAAAATTATTCCAAATTTCTTGCGGATATTAATTGGGTGAAGAAGAAACATTGGGTTTATGCAAAACTTTTCAGTCGACTACGTCCTGCGTGAAACACCGGCGCATGTCGGAACGCGGAGAAACCGATTCACGCAGCATAGGCAGTTCAGACAAGTTTCGTGCAACTGCTGTGCGAAGGAACGTTGTTAACCATCAAACAAGGTGAAAGATGGCACAAAGACGCCAATTGGACATGTTTAAGAAAGGAAGAATCGTTGGAATGCTGGAATCCTCACGATCACAAACCGAAGTGTCTCGAATTCTAAATGTGGACCAGTCTGTGATCTCAAGACTGTGGCAGAGGTTTCAAAGAACGGGAGATGTTACCCGACAACCAGTATCAGGTCGTCCAAGTGTCACAACCCCACGCCAAGACCGATATCTGGTAATAAGTGCTCAAGGTCAGAGGGGCAGTACTGCCAGAGCTCTGGGTTTGGCGCTCACACTCACCACAGGAATACGAGTTTCGAGACAAATTGTTTACAGGAGACTCAATCATGCTGGCCTGTATACCAGAAGACCAGCAGTTTGTGCATTCCCCTCACGTCAGTTTGTGCATTCCGTCACGCATAAACGCGCTCGTTAGAACTGGAGTTTGAAACATCAACATTGGAGTGTGGGAGAGTGGGCCAATGTGATGTTCAGTGACGAGTCCCGGTTTAGTCTGAGTAGTGATTCTCGGCGGGTAACGATATGGGGAGAACGTGGAACACGTTTTGAACCAAGAAACATAACGGAAAGACATCATTTTCCATCAAGGGGAGTAATGGTATGGCAGGCATCATGATGGACGGCTGCACAGACCTCAATTTCTTTGACACGGGGTCTGTGACTGCTCAAAGATACAGAGACGAAGTTCTTGAGCCTTATGTTCGCTTATTTCGAGGTTCTGTCAGTAATGACTTCATATTCATGGATGATAATGCGCCATGTCACCGAGCGGTGCTGATTGATGACTTCCTTGAAACCGAAAACATCCAGCGCATGTCGTGGCCTGCAAACTCTCCTGATTTAAATCCTATCGAGCATGTATGTAATATGCTCGGGAGACAAATTGCAGTTCTTTCGCACCCACCAAGCTCCGTTACAGAACTGAAGAGAGCTCTCCAAGAAGCTTGGAACCATTTGAGCCCACAACTCATTCATCATCTCATAGAAAGTATGAAGCTTAATGCAGCTATAAATGCCATTAGCTATAAGTTTCATGAGGTTTGAACTCACACCACGCAACACGCCTTATCATGATAAAACATAGTCATGTGGACAGTCATTTCAATTATTTTTAGATTTAACTTATGCACATTTAGATTGGCGACTTTATTTATGCTAGTTTATCTGTTATTTACCTTTTATATAAGGTGTTTCATTTGAATGTGTGTTATGTTCTACTAAAAAATAAAAAAATTTCTGAAAATGAAAATAAAAAATAATTTATGTTCTAACTGCTAAATATTTTTATTTTTATTTTTACAAAGCAATACATTTAGAAGTGATGATACGAATTAACATTATGGCAATATGTTTAAAAGGTGAAAAAACGATGACACTTAATATTACCATGTTTTTAATAACTTGCTTTCTTTAATGTCTATCCGGGTGGAATTTTGTAATTGATTTTAAACTGTGTGACTTTCCAATGAGCTAGAGACTTGAAATTTGAGCCATATCTCAGAAGTGGAAGACAATGCATGAAAATGTGAAAAAAACGAAAAGGAGGAATTTTATACTCTTTAGTCCGTTATAAAAACATGTGGTGCATCAAATTTTTTTTTAATTCGATCTTTTTTTCTTCTTACTTCACATTTTATTTGTTTGACCTGTTATTTTGAGACGGAATCTAATATAACGATACGGGACTCGCCCCGTAAACAGAGAGAATAAATACACTTCAGACCCTTCAATTAAAATCCATTGAAGAGCAAGACTTATTCCAGCAGCCACGTAATTCTGGCTCTATATATCAAACTCAAGAATAAATTCAACAATGAAAAAAATAACAGTTTAAAAAACTAAAAAACACGCTTTTATTGTGGATCGAACTAAAAAATGAAAAATAAATTATAATTTTAAAAAAACTAAAGAACACGCTTTTATACTGAATCGAACTAAAAAGTAAAAAAATAATCCTTAATATAAGAATAAAATGATGAACGAGAAAATTAAATTCATTGGGGTAAAAGTGTGGGGTGCAATTTCGGAATTGAAAGAAGTTAGAAACTATAACAATTGATACATTAAAAGAACACCCCACGCTTTTATCCCAATGACATTAATTTTCTCGTTTATCATTTTATTCTTATATTAAGAATTATTTTTTTACTTTTTAGTTCAATACAGTATAAAAGCGTGTTCTTTAGTTTTTTTAAATTATAATTTTTTTAAAGTGTGAATCCTTGCAATGCTCGGTTTTCTTTCAAACTGCTATTTTGGATAATAAAATTAATTATTATCATTATTTTGATTTGCTTCCTTATTTTATAACCATTTTACACTCGCATATCACGTTTCCCGCCATTCTGATTTACAGTTCCTTCTTTATTCACATAATTATGAATCATGCTTAACTTTTGGACACCAGTGTACGTTCAACATTAAATACCCTTCTCTCAAATTTTGAAACTAGGTTTGAGATTGCTTTTTTATAGTAATACTACAGAGTAGACAATGAATTTATGTAGTCACATTGAAAAAAAATGTCATATTACAATAGGAACTGATCAGAATAGTCCCTAACGAAGATCTTAAAATAAAGTTTAGGAACAGATATCATCAATTTTGGCTTTAAAAAGACATACCTGTTAGTTGTCACAAATTACGAAATATCATGAGAAAATTTTAATTTATTTTCCTTGTGAAGGGTGTTTCAGTGAGTTTCCCAATCTCAGAAACAAAAAAAGGAAAGGGAAAGAGAACTGGACATTTAGTAACAAAGGAGATTTAGGGTTAAACCTGACTAGATTGATATGAAATTGTGAAAATTTGTTATTGAAGCACCAGATTCATCCCTCTAATTAAAAGCATTTGTTTGTTGTTCAGTTATTTTATGTATTAATTTAATTCATTCACTTGCGCTTAAGTTTTAACCTCTATATTGCACTGCAGTCAGAAATTTAATTCTTTTAAAGTAATTAGTAGTGTCAGCTGTCCAAAAGGCATTTAAGTTGATAAATTTGCAAAAATTCAATATTAGGCAAACAGGGGTCTACCCAAAACCGAAACCATGGCAAGGGGTCTATGAGACAAAAAAGTTTGGGAACCTCTGTTTTTTAGAGTGTGATGTTGATAAACAATTTCTCTCTCACTCAAAAAATATAAGCTGAAGCTGTGTTTCAACAAGACAATTATGAGTTGATTATAAATTTATAAACTTAAGGTATTATACAGATAGATAGATAGATATACGAGGGATGATCAGAAAAAAAAGGTTACAAACCGCAATCTTTGAAAACTACATATTGTAAAGAAATTTTATTTTCCCAGAGTGAAGATAAATGATGCTACTTGTCATACAGCTGGTTTGCGGGTAGGTAGTGAAAGTTCTCGGATTATTCAGGAGGATTGAAATGGCAAGAGCTTAGGAAATTGGTCTTGTTTGGAAGTGTGAGCTATGATTCGATTTTTATGGGCAAAGAATGTGTCCGCATTTGAGAGAGCAGAGCAGAATGAGCAGACAACATGTAGCGAAAGGGTGTCACTCCTTTCAATCAGGCAGTCAGGATATCGAAAGACGCAATATGGCAAAGAGCTGTCACCCAAGTTCTTTAACGACAGAAATCAACACGGCACAAATTGAAGAAATGATTCAAAATGATCGATGGTGAGTGAAATCTCATCAGATCTAGGACTGAGCTATTGTAGCGTGCAGCATATTGTCTCTGATGTGCTGTGATATTCCAAGTTAGTGCTGTGAAAACATCCGCCGAGACCTAGCTCATTGTGAATAGAGACCTGATATCTACCAAGACGAGTTAAACAAGCTGGTTCTGCGTTCTGATAAATGCCTAAATAAACCTGGTGATTATGTCGAAATGTGATAGGCACGTATGCCTCTTAATTCCCTTTTGTATTTTCCGTCCATTATTAATAAATATTTCTTTATTCGACTTGTAACTTTTTTTCTGATCAATCCTTGTAGATAGATATTATTTAAAATAAAAAGTTTCACAACTCCAAGAGTAATTCTTCAAAGTACTCAAACTGAAATTTTAAATAAATATTTTTATCTTTGTAGAAAAATTTATTTAAAAACAAGACTAATATATAATAAAATGTAAAAGATTTTTAAAATAATTGAAATACAGAGCTCCTAAAATTAAATTACCGTTACAGATATAATACAAGTTAGCAAAAGATTAGCTAAAGATATTAATTGTTTTATACATTGTTTGATTATCTGTCTGGAAATTATATACCTTTATAAAATTTATAACCATGCTGAAAAACTTTAATTGTTAGATACGTTTCCCTCTGAAGTAGTTTCAAAGAATATTTGTCTAGTCAAATTATTTCGTTGTACTTTTGTGTTCCTTCAATTATTTTTAAAAAATACATGTATTTCAGCCTTTTATTTGAAATGGAAATCAATTAAAATCTAGAATAATTTTCATTAGTATGTCTCCTCTTATACATAAAAACTTAAATGTGTTTTCATGAAACAAAACTAATTCTTTATGAGAACAATTCCAAGCGTTGGAATTCTTTGACAATTTTTTCTCTGGATAATTATATTTGATTTATTTTATAATGATTCGCTTTTCTGAAATTGTTTCCCAGATAGAAACAGGATCTTTTTATGGAGAAAATCATTCGTAACGATAATTATATTACCTTTTGCAAGATATTTTCCGCACGTTTGAAAAAAAAACTGCTTTTCATTTATCTCTTTCGTTATTCTTTTACGATTATTAGTGTTATTTTTTTATTAATTCTTCAGTGTTCTTTACCGTTTTATTAATGCGCGAAGAGAATTAATAAAATTTTAGTTTTTGAACTTTTTTCCTTGAATTGTTGCTATTTAATTAATATTTTTCATTTAAAATTATGGCGTTGAATGCAAGAAAATTGAAGAATATGAATAAAAGGTATTGTTAATTGAAAAAAAAAGAATTCTTTAACAAGAGATATCAAACTGTTTTTGCATAATCTTATACAATAAGACTCAAAACTTGATCATGTTTTTAGATAGACCAAAATTAACATTGTGTTTTGACATTGCTAGTTAAAAAAAAAAACATTTTTTGTTGTTCTAAAATTTTTATTATCATTGTCAATCAACTTTTTACTGTATAAAATACGCGCGTTCTATATTTCGTCTTCTATACCATAATACAAAATTATTTTCACTTTACAATTTAAAGGGAAAAATACGTATTAATAAAATGTATTCAAGTTGTAAGTATGTGATATTACAAGTAGATTAACGAATTCGAGTGTTATGAAGATTAATTCAAAGGACACTTTTCTGTCTGAAATTATACTATGATCTATACATAAAAACTTATACAACCAAAAGGAATATTTTTTTCAGATAGAAACTTTTCCGAATTAAACATTTGTAGCTAATGATCTTAAAACTTAATATTGTGTGATTGAAATTATTAACATATTTTTGACAGACATTCTGTTACGAAAATGCTAAAAAATACCGTGCTCGTGTACGGTTCATCTATATTGTGTTTGCCATTTATATTAAAAATAACAAAAATCATCGTATTTGATTATAAAACAAAAGTTAAAGTTTCTGTATATTCTAATTTTGCAAGATATAAGCTTATTTATTTTACAGTTTTGAGGGTTGTACAAATAATTCTGAAATATTTGGTACAATATAAGGTTAAAACTGATGTTCGCAAATGATATAAAATATTTTGAGGTTTGGAAAATTATCAAAAAACAATTAATTTGTATCGAATAGTTAAGTAAATTATATATGGAACTCTCTCTTTGATAACAGACTTTTACAATATACAGACAATAGACAATAGACTTTTACAATTTTTTGATAATTTTCCATTTGTTGAAAATGCGTACATAATTACTTCGAAATATTTAATGAATATTTACATCAGATTTCTAAACAAATTATTTTGGAAATTATAGTTTTTAGGGGGAAAAATTTAAATATAGATCGAAACTATTTTTGTTGGGGGTATTGGCATTATATTGATTTGATTATTATTTTCAATCTTAAATCCAATAAGTAGTTTAGTAATTTGTTTTGTGTATCTTTCACAGAATGCAAAAAGAAAAAAAAATATCTTCAGTTCAATTATTTAAAATTTTTCATCTCTAAATTAATGTTTATGTCTGTATTAATGTTTTTAAAGCAAATATTTTATCTTCTAAGCATATAATCATTTTTAAACAAAATTTATTCCTTACTTTGCTTGTGAATTTTTAATTAAAAATTAGGGTATAATAAAAATTAGGATATAATCGCAACAATCGCCAATTCTATTAATAACTCGCCAAGTTTGCAACCCTGATTTTCCGTATATCGTACGCGCTGAATTGGCAACCATGAGCTTCGATTCATATAATGTCGCCAAAAGGTTGCGATAATACTTAAGTACCAAAATTTTATATATACAGGGTGTCCAGCCTTAATGTGACCCAATAGCTAATTCCCGAACCGTTCGGTTTAGACATGCACTTCCAATTTGAAAAAAAGGTTTTAAAAAAGGTAAGGAATGTTTTTACGTGCTTTTCAAACCAAAAAACCCATTTATATAAAAATTACAAAAATTACATTTTTATACAGTCTCCAGGTCCTATCATTTGTATTTAGGAAAAGATGCAGTACACAAAAACAAAGTTAACACAAAAGGTTTCATTTTATTACGATAAAAACTGGCCGAGTTATACCAACATAAATTTGAAGCGTCCGAGTTGCTCAGAAAAAGGGATCGTATATAAATTGAGTTTAGAAAACAGTAATTAACTATCTACAGAAAGAGCAAAAAAAAAACATCATACCAAAATAAAACATCGCAAAAAACATCATAGATTGACAATTTGTATTGCTGTATGGCAAACAATAAAAATTAAATTAAAGAAATACAACTTGTAAAGAAAAGATTAAAACACCTTGTTTTAACAAATAGCAGCAAAGTAATACAGGATTTTAAGTTTAAATTATAGCATAATGTGGAATGATGCGCCAATCATGAATTAGGGGCTTTTTATTATATCAGAATGACCAAATTAACTTAAATAATGGTGAAGGCACGAGACAGGGAATACGTCTATTGCAACTCCCAGTTTTATACAAGCGCTGAACATTACGGACAATTGTGCAATAAGATGGATGTCTTCGAGTGAGAAATTTAATGTCATAAAGTCTTGCCGCCTCTCTCTTATTTCGATTACATTGCCCATAAAACAGTACCATTTCGCAGTATTCTTCATTTGTATACATCTCGTTCTCCCGTACTACAATTCGTAAAATTAGAATACGATTGTATGCAATTGCAAGCGAATACACAACAAATCTCTCTCTCTCTTTAACGTTTTTCATGATCAGCAAAAACGCAGCAAATCAGACTGAAGCCGCAGCATATAAGTCTAATTTTTTGGGACTGCTTTTAAAATGTTTTCTTTGTTCAAAATATTTTATTTTTTCTATGTTTTACACGTACACAGAATAAGTTTTATTTCTTAAGTACTCAATTATTGTATTATTAACGTATGCTTTTAAATTTAAAAACAATTTATATAAGAGTGACGTGCAAGAGCGAAAGTTTCCTAGCAGAGTTCCAACTAATTTCACTTTGGAGACGGCCCCGCACTAGCTTCTAGGAAATATCCCAGAAAATGGATATAATTTACGATTTTCAAAGTTGCATAACTCGGCCAGTTTTTATCGTAATAAAATGAAACTTTTTGTGTTTACCTTGTTTTTATGTACAGCATCTTCTCCTAAATATAAGTGATAGGACTTGGAGGCCGTATAAAAAATCAATTTTTGTAATTTTTCTGTAAATGGTTTTTTGGCTAGAAAAGCACGTAAAAACATTATTTACCTGTTTTAAAACATTTTTCAAATTGGAAGTGCATATCTAAACCGAACGGTTCGGGAATTAGCTATTGGGTCACATTAAGGCTCGACACCCTCTGTATATACATATATATGAAAAATCAAACTGAATTCTAACTTTTTTTTATTTTATTTTTCTGCGTAACTATTATGTTGAGTAAAGTATGATAATTCTAGATTAATAGCATATTGGAAAGAAAATACATTTTGGTACATAAATCACAAGTAAATGAAAACTGAAGCATAAAACATGCTCATGAAAGGTATTTCCTAGTTAATTTAAAATACAAGGGAATGAGTGAGTGAGAGAATATTAACGTCGCACTGATTAGCAACACGAGGGCTTTTGGCGCGGTCCGCGTAATTTTGAACCATGGTCAAGTGACGCGGACGACACCTGAGCTGGCACCCCTCTCCTAACTACACACCACACCAACGGAGGACGTTTGAGCTCTCGACAGATTTAACGTGCATCGTTCCCTACACGGCGGATCCTTAGTGGTACTAGGATCGAACTCGTGACACGCTAGCCATGATCCGATGCCTAGACCACTCGGCCACCGCGGCCAATACAAGGGGGAAAAAGGAAGGAAAAAAATAATAAATTTCTAGAAAAAATTGAAATTTTACGAACTGAACATTCACAGTATAAAAATGTCAAGATTAGTGTTTCTAGATGAAGAATATGAGGTTTGTGTCACCTGAATTGTGTTGTATGAATTACATATATAATGAAACACTAAAAAAATACTCTGTTAATATCACTTAATTCTTTATCTTTCAGGTTCCAGAGTTTTTCACTAGATATACCCTTTGGTTATGTCATTTATCCTCGCGTAATTCATCGAATCATGGTTAAATGTTTGAACGTGCTCGCAAAATTTGCAAAGGTTTTCGAAATATTTTTCCTTCCTGTTATTTTGTACTAAGAAGTTACATCTGCAAATTATGCATTTGGAATCCAGCATGACTATTTATTTTAGAGAGTGAGTTATTATTAAATCTTTTACATTTTATATAATTTTGAACTCTTAGTTCTGAATAATTAACCATTTTAACTTTGGTATTTCTGATTTGATTTTTTATTTTACTGTTAAAGTATTACGGTGTTGTTTACATGCATTTGTTACGTCAGATAGTAAATTTCTAAGGTTGAATTCAATATTATTCTGGTTATTGGTAAACTGATGATTTTTTCTTTGAAAATATGAATGTAATTCTATTCTGTTTGACGATATTAGATGAGATTTTAAAAAAATCTTCTTTAAAAGACGCGTTTTGTAAAAAAATGTGTATTTAGTAGAATGATATTTGATTGATACATTTAATTTAAAAGTGAAAATGGTAGCTTTATTATTGCTTAGGATTGGATGCACGTGAAGACGTGTGGCAAGTCTTAAAACTTAATGTGATTTGTAAAAAAGGTGGTAATCAATGTAAGCAGTAAATTCTTCTGAATTTTATTTCTCCAATTCTGTATAGATAGAAAGAATAAATTGTTTTCCAACACATTTTAAGGTTTATTTATTAAAATTTTAAAATACACTCATGTCCAAAAATTAAGTATAATGCCAGTTCTGGGAAATAATGGTTCAGAAACAAAAACAAACGGGACTTATTCATTAAGCTCATTTATTAAACAAAAGATACAGAACAAAAAAGATGGCATATGTGTAATACAATTCATAAAAACAATGCTTTTTGCTCCCTGGAGCAATTACAAAAAATACTATCTTTACAAAAACTTAATATTGCACGCAGTTCGTATGATAATTAACACATTGTATGTCTCCCTGAGACGAAATACAGTCCGTAGAACACCTTCAGCAAGCAATGCTCTTCGAAGTTCCGATACACATATAGGACGTGGTTGAAGGGCTGAAACGCGTTGGCTAAGCATGCGCCACATATACTATGCCGGATTCAAGCCAGATAAGAATGCTGGCCATTCTATATCGGGGTAATAAACTCAGATTGAAGGCATTCGTTTACGATGCTTTCTTGATGAAGACGGAACTTGTCATCCAAATTCTGTGCTCATTGCACCCCTAAGCAAACGTAAATGTTTTTTTTTATTGAATTTGGTTTGTCATGGTTCCAATTTGAACATGCAGATCTTTTCTGGAGCCTAGTAAAATTTTCCCTAAACGAGCAGCCTTATACTACCGTAACCGTGCACTTCAAAGATGCTACCTTAGGGGTGATAGGTACTTATAGTGTTCTACATATGAAAATCTGACGTGTGAATCAGTCTTCAAGCTAAACTTAGACTCGTAGGAAAACATCATACATGCCCATTGTGACGTTGTCCACACATTGCATGTTCTCTACTTCAGGCAAACCATTGCAATCAACAATTTAGACCAACATGTCCCAAAATTATGTTCACGATTTGTTTTGAAACTGTGGCTGCTGATAGCTGACGAGACAGGTTGGATGCTTTACTCTGTCGGCTTCTTTTTGGAGTTATTGCCAAACAACGATATTCAACCAGCGTTGTAACCCGTGGGGCGATCTATATTGTAACATTTACTGACATTTCTGTCATCTTGGAATCGTTGCCAAAGTCTAGAGATATCACTTTGGGTAATTCCAAGTTCTTCTGATACTTCCATATGAGTACTCTATATTCCCTGCTGACGGTAATTTTACAATTTTAATAAACACCCTTATGCTTCCTCTGTGTCATAACTATTCAGTTATGTCTCTGAGTGGCTTACAAAACTCTTGTGAATAATTTTACTTCGTTGCCACCATTCCTTATATACCTTCCTTTTACACTCTCGTATTTGTGATGTACTATCAGTGTTATATATCTGGTGGCTTCCTGTTATTTGCATAATATTGTTGAAGATGTGTGTGATAATTCTACAAGTGAAATTTTTATTCTAGAGTTCAATTTTCATGTTATTCTGAATCATCCTTAATTTATGGACATGAGTGTATTAACTCCTTTAGGACCGGCGTACGGAGAAAGAAGCGTTACCCCAAGCCCACGCGTTCCGAGAGTCTACGCACGCACAGGACCTGGCGAATTTCCGTGTTAAGCCTAATTTCATTCAAAAATTCATGTAAAATCTTAATTAAATCAAATACGCTAAAATTTATATTTTCCTATACTTGATAATACCTGAATATACAGTACAAATATGTTCGCTATATTTTTTAAAAAGTAATGGCGAGTTTACGAGAAAATGTTTCATTTGTATAAAAAAAATAATACTCTTTTCACTCTTTTCACCAGGATGTTTAAATAAAAATAGACACAAAACTTACAAAATACTATAATGCAAATATCAAACAATAAAGTTGCTCTCACATAAACTTGATGCAGTTCTAACCGACACAAATCTTTTAAGGGGGTCCGGCACATAAATTTTTGAAAATTTATCGATTTTTACTTTTTTATATTTCCTAAAAGTTCAAACATTTATGTTTAAAATGATATATGATATGAGAAAATACCATAAATAGAAGTATTTTTTTAAAAATTTTTTTAATGAAGCTACTCTTTGATACGCATTAAATGAACCCTGCTAGGAGCACCTATGTTTTTCCTTGTATAAGTTTCTGATGACCACGAATTCATATGATTTTTAAGTGGAAAAATTAGAGTGTATTTGGCTTATCCAAAAATTTTAGGGTATACTTCTTTTGGATTTAAAAGTGAAACAGAGAAAAAAAAATTAAGCGATGGAAAAAGCCTAAGAGGGTCGTAACTGATTCCCCGACTTTTTAATATAAAAAATTCAAAGGTATTTTGGTGTGGATATTAGAAATAATATTAATGATCTACACAGCATGAAAACTGCTGTTTGGGCTGTTTATTTTCATCTTCTGTCTCCAAACAAGAGCCCTCAACATGGAATGTGTCCTCCGATTATAAACGACTGATGCAAGTTTCAAAAGATAGAGCCTGAATGTAACGAAAGGCACTTAGATCAAAAACAAATACACCACAATGAATTGAATGAAGCCGATTTTTAAAGATCTAGGTGATCCTATGTTATTAAAAAATGTTTAGATGGAAAGACCCACAGAACCCAAATGAGTTCGTTAATAACACCAAATGGCCACCGTCAGTGATTCCAAGATGTACATTTGTGGAATTAAAAACTCTAAAATTAGGGGTAAGTATCTCTATTGTACAGTTCAATATGAGTAATGTAGGAAAATGAATGATCTTAAAACATTGTGGTGTTGAACCAATTTATAAATGTAAGCCATGCATCAAAAAACTAGATACACGTATGATTCGTGTAGCCGAACGAAAGCATCTTAAGACCCCCAAAAAATGCAAAATTATTGTTAAAAATAATGAAAAAAAGAAAGTTAGTAGGGTCTTTTGTACGAGCAGAAAGTAAAACAAATGCTTAATATGCTTCTGGAAAGTATTAAAAAAAGTAAATGCACAAAAAATTACAAATTTTTACTTTAAAGCCTGTTTTTTCAAAACGTAATATTTTTCACTTTATGTACCTTTTTCTCAAAAACTTCTAATCATATTATGCTCAAACTTTCAGTGAGTAGACTTTTAACATGCTTACACATTTTAATGGAGGAAATTCCATATATATAGCAAACTTTTTCAGATGACTTTTTGAAACTACATTTTAGAGGAAATAAATTAGACTATTACAAAATTCATAATTAATTTAATTTTTAACAAAAAGACAAAACTCTTTATTGAAGTCTTATTGATAGTACACATAATCTACTGTAAAAATTTCATTCATGAGAAGTAAGCAGTTTCTGAGAAAAGGTATATAAACTAACGCAATTTAACATGGGCTCCTATGGACGTGCCGGACCCCCTTAAATGACAGCTATGTATCACTTTTTATTTTTAATTAATCCTTATAATTCTTTTTGCTTTCTTAGTACCACATTAGTATTATGTTTTCTGCTCTTATGGTTGTTGCAATTCTAAGTGCGATAACAACAAAAAAGAATCGTTTTTTGTTACTGAATTAAAAATGTCACAATAAGAAGAAAGATTCTTTTTGTCCTTAAAAATGAGTCATCGCGTTTGTTCTATGAAGATCTGCTTTTAAAATGTAGAAGATCGATGGGGCACATGATCTCTGATGAGGACTTGATCCCCTATCTTGTATTTTATTGAGCATTAAAAATTACACTTGCCATGATTAGAGGATAGTGGGAAAAATTTGAAAAGAAAAAATTGAAAGTTAAGAAATAAAAATTAAAATTAAGAATTTACATTAGATTGCGACCTGTAAAAGTAATAAAATGAAGAAAAATTGCTGGAGCTATTTTTGTTTTCGTTGGGGGTGTGAATGTGGAATACTGTGTCGACCGTGGCTAAATCCGCTACCGGAGGCTAGCGTACGGCCAACTTAATCTTTGGTGTTAGTTTAACAAACTTGGAGACCGGGAGAACCCGTCACCTTGACCGCCGACTTCCGACCAAGTGTGGTGGAAAAATGAAGTGTATATAAGCTGATTAGTGGCACAGGTTTAAATGTCTTTTGAGTATTAAAATTATTGATGTGAATATAAGAACGACAAATAAAAAAAAATACTGAAAATATTATTATGAATGTCTGATGCCCAATAAACTAATAAGCAAGCTTTCCTTGTTTTCTAACTTAGTCAAAATATAAACAGAAATCCAGAGCGCAATAAATCACAAACCCTTAAATGCCGATTCTCCCAAAAAGCCTAAACATGTATAGCTGATTACATTTCTAAATATCTCGGATCTAATTTTTTAAGAAACTCGGAGCCGAAAGTACAAAATTATCATGAAATTCAAAGTTTTGTTAAACATTATTCGAAAAAAATGGACTTGAACCACCAAATAGTGCCTTGTAAAAATTAATATAAAAACGTTCCAAACTCTGATCACACCAGTGTGATGAGAGCATATGAGAACACAAGAGAGTGTGAAAAAGCGCGAGGAGGGAGAAACGCGTGATCACATATATGGGATCATGGTCCTGAACGAGTTAATGAGTACGTTAAACATACTCAGCCTCTATCACTCACGCACTCTAACTCTTACTGACTTATCTGCTCTCTCTCTCACATTTACTCATTCATTCTCCATCTCACACTAGCTCCTCTCTTTCTCTCTTACACATATATATACAGAGTTTCCGCTAAAGTCCGCTGTCACTCCAATAATTTATGATCGGCAATAGCTGTAGTGTCATAAAAGAAAGTCTAGATATAGTTCCCATACGCTACACAAAAAAGAAAAGAAAAAATTGCTTACAGTGCTACTGTGTGTGTGTGTGTGAAGATAAATTTGCGTTCGTATCTCAAAAACAGATCGAGATACAAGAAAAATGTCAATTACAAAGTTGCTTAGCACCATCGATTTAGTAAAAGAGGACACCTTTTGTAAAGTAATATTTAAAATAGAAAGCGTAAATGTATATTTATTTGTTTTGGAAAGCGACAAAACGCGGGAGAAAAGAGAAATTGTCCTGCTAGTGACGTTAAGATTGGTACAACTTCATTATGAACAGCTTCGGGCACAATCACCGTTCCTTGCTGACTTCATATGGACGGATGAGGCATTCCTTCACGTAGTACTGTCCAAAATAGACAGACATCCATTTCTGGTTGCTGAATAATGCTTAATGTGCTGTCGAAGTTCGAAATCAAGTTCACTGATCGATAAACTTCTGGTGCGGAATAATCAAGAACAAACTTATTGAGCCAGCATTTTATGTGGGCACATTAACATGATTTAGATACATGCCATTACTGAGGGACGTACTGTCCAACTTTCTAGAGGATTTGCCGTTGAGTACCTCTAAAGAGCATGGCTCCAACACAATGTCACCCAGCCGTTCAAGGTATCACGTGTCACACAGTACATTAAAGATATATTCTAACAACAAATCGTAATGTATGGTGGTTGAATTGAATAGCCTGCAGGTATATGCAACCTCCAATAATCCTTCAGGAATTTCGAAATCGTACAACTAACACTTCAGCTTGCGTGTCACGTGCCAAGTTGAAGAAAGTGTAGTGGCAAATGCAAACCTGTGTCTCCATTTTGAGCATGGCGGATAGATAAGCCTCATTTCTAGAAAGTGTCATTTTGTTCAACTCAATCATCTTGTATTGTTACTAATGCCACCTAATCAGCAAAGGCCACATAGAGGCCCACGAAATTCATCAAGGCTGAGAGCTAAGTCACGTCTATCGTTAGCCGTAGCTTTAATCACCATACAGGTAACAAAACAATTTGGCTCGTTTTCCACCCCAATTTTGAGAGAGGACACCCGTGTTCAAGGGTCTCCCACCTCTCTTTCCCTTTCACCAACCTTTCGAGAGGGCCTGCGGTTCTACGGCTATTTAGAATACCCTCATACCGCGAAGGCACTACACATTTACCAACAGCCATGTCTTCTCAGGGAGTTGAACCCAGACCCTATTGCATAGCAGTCAACGTCCCTAACCACTATCCCGGATGGGCGACTCAAGCATATTTTTGCTTTGTGCGTTTCATTTGTATCATTTTTGTTAGTAAGGTGTTTCTTTTTTGTAATAAATAAATGATGCTGAGGTACAATGTAATTAACTTTTTTTCATGTATCTCGTATTGTTTTGTAAATAAGAACGTTAACTCTATTTTATCCGCCAGGGTGCGCTGTTAGCAGATTTTTTTTTGTGTAGCGTATGTCAATTTTGATGTACCTAGGCCTCACTTTTATGACTGTAGCTCTTGTCATTCATATATTATTGGAGTGACAACGAACTTAGCGGTGTTATAGGGTTACAATGAAATATTTTGAGCAAATTTTAAAAGTTCTGCTCTTTCATACGTAATATTATGAAACTATAACAGAAAAAATAATCTGGTATAAAATAAAATTGCGTCTTAAAAGTTTTATTTGAAGCCATTTAAATTTTCCTTCAGAAGTTTCCAGCATCTGTCGGATTTAATTTGAAAACGATACTTACGAGAATCAATAAGAAAGAAAAATGGTGAAATGCAATTTAAAATTTAACGATTTAAAAAAGCTTCAGAATCTCTAAAGAATAATGAAAATGTCACAGTTAAATAACCTTTCAAAAGAGAAGTTATTAGAACAGTTTTTTTTACTAACTTCACCAGCAAATTAAAAAGCCTTTTAAAGGATAGAAATTGTCGATCTGCCTTTTTTTCTCTGGAGAAAAGTAAAAGATTTCTGTAATTTGAACTATCAAGATTCTAATTTGTTTAGAGAAAGAACGGTTTCATTTCAAGAAAATGAAAAGGCCCCTTCAGGGTTGGAAATCTCAGAATTTAACTAAAAATAAGTAAGTGCAAGTACGCTGTAGATATTTCTTTATTCCTCGATTTCTTACCATTATAGCTTAATTTTATTCCTATTCTTTTCAAAACTTTAAACAAGATTTATTGGGGAAAAAATTATCGTTTTTAAAAAGGGAAGAAAAAAATTAAATAAGACCTTAAAATATAATAAAAAGAAATTTTAAATAAATTCGAAAAATGTGTTTCTAACTTCAAAATTTCTGACACAAATACATATAACTGTGACATTTCCAAATGTTGTCTAAAAGAATCCCTGAACAAACCTGAAATATTTAAAACTGGTGCTTAGAGAAGTAAAGCTTCATATTTACTTAATTACTTATTTAATAATATGAATTACACATTTTCTTTATACAAGTATATAGGCAGTGAGAATTAAAGTGTAATTTAACAATCTTCATGATGTATGAAATGAAACAATAAATGTAATCCTAATCCGGTTTTTGAAGTTTTTGATGTCAATCAGTTATAATTATTAAAACCCGTTTATTCCTTTAGCCTATTTCAACTAATCCGTAAGTATCGGTATTTTTATCAAGTTTTGCAGTATTTAAAATCAATAATATACACATGAGTTAGTCACAACAAGATGGATTAATATACACTTAATTCGTTAAACGATTAATACAGCATATAATATCGATATGTGAATTTATCATAACTTGACGATATATTTTAACATTCAGATTATTCCAAGATGAGTCTATAAACACTTTTAATTACGATAAAGAATTTGTGGTAGCTAGACTTTCATGCTTTTATTTATGTTGACAAATCTACTTTTTTAATTAATCACTGAGTTCTTATTTTTTGACACTATTTCTTTTGAATAAAATAATCATTGAGAAACAGTTTTTTATCAATCGCTCCATCTAATACAAACATTTAGCATAAGTACATTGATTCCCACATTTTCTGTTGCAAAATCAATTGGTAAAAATTATATTTTCTTGACGTCTTTTTTTTATAAAAAATTTAGTTTTCATTTTTAGATAAAATTTTACACAGTTCTACAAATTCACTAAATATTTACATTTCGAATTTGCTTCAAAATATTAAGCTCATAAAATGTCCTTTTATTAACTTTTTAAATTTTTAGAGTTTGAAGGTTTGACTAATGCAAAGAGAAATTGGATTGTATATTGCACAATTTCTACAATTTATTAAATTACTCGATTCTTACCAGCTGTAATGGATATAACTTCTTACCAAAACTTCCTTCAAAGTAGCACAATTAACAATCAATTAAAGCACACACACAATCACTAATAACTCGTGTAAAAATATAAGCAACGCTTTTCTTTTGATTACAAAAAAAATCCTGTAAAAACAAAACTCTTACTTTACTCAAGAAATCAGATAAAAATAAATTACAAAAATGACTGAAAATATTATAAAAGTCTTCTCGTATTTTTCATTTCCTTCCATTAACTTACACTCTTTACATATCTTGTATAATTTTCAATAGGTAATAAAATACTTTTGGTTCAAACTACTTAAGTTCGAATACATTTTTTAAAACTTGTAGTGAGTGGTATTTTATGTTAATACAGTTTTTTTTCTAAAAATTATTTCATCAATTAAATTTAATTAATTAATTTCAGTTTTATACGGGCGAAAAAAATTAAATTTGTTCCGTATAAAAGCAAAATATTGATGGTGATGGTATATATTTATTATTGTTTCAGAAAACAACAGATCGTATCTCTGCGGTGATCCATTGCAATCTACGCTTGACAAAACAACTGACAGTAAAAAAAAACTACACCGTTACCTTCTCTTTTATATTAAACTAGCTTTTACCCGCGGCTCCGCTCGCGTTGATGTCTTTAAATAACTGTCAAAGTCATAATTATTATCATTAGAAAGTAAATAATATAATATGGTAATTTTTTTATTGCTTGACTAAAACCAATAAAATTTTAAAAATCTAAAATTGAGCTTAGTTTTAAAAAACTGAAAATGCAATTTATTATAATAATAATTAACAACGAAAATTCAATAACAATGTCAATGGACAATGGACAATTTTTATGGACAATGTCATTGTTAGTCACCAATACTGATCTTGCTCGCAGCCACTGATCCCAATTTAAATTTTGTTGCAAGCCGGGGTAAATTTGAGCAATAAGATTTACATTATTTTCTTCTACATTACGAAATTCTCTGAAAGTAAAATATAACCTCCAGCATTTTCATCCAAACATCCATAACCGATTTTCAATTGCGTCTGGGCATAATGTTCCGAAACTACATCATTATGACGATGCACTCTCATATTCGTTTTCAGACTGAATTGTTCAACTTTTCCCCATAAGCTTGAATCCTCCAGCCAATATATAATAAAGCTACCATTCCTCCTATAATATTTGTACTATCTCGTAAATCCTGAAGAGTCTGATTAAAAGCTTATATAGCTTTCTTGTGAGACATCGTACTTTCATCCCACACTAAAAGCTTACATTGTGGAAGCATCCTGCCTTGAGAGCTATTTTTTCTGAAATTTAGATGAGTGAATCTTCAAATGCAAGATTAAACGATAATTTTAAAACGGAATGTGCAGTACGACCGTTGGTCAGTAAAATCGCGGCTATACCAGAAGAAATCATAGCAACTGCTGTCTTCTGGGTTTTTCTGATAGTCATTAATAATCAGTTTAGCTAAAACCTTTTTCCGGTTCCTCCAGGGGCTTCGAGAAAAAAAAGTGCACCACTGTCAGATTCTATTTTACGTAACACTTGTTGGAAAACGTGACTTTGTTCTGGAGTTAATTGAGGGATAAATTCTGTTACTTGATGTTACAATGCTATAAATCGTAGTTTAATTCTCAAGCAATTTCAGTATCAAAGCTATTTCCGTCGACACGTCTAGGACTAATCATTCCAAAATCATGTAGCTTCTTCCCAACCATTATGAAAACCTTTATTACGTTTCGTTGAAGATGTGTTCGTTGAAAGGCATATTTGGTATAAAAAAAATCTTCTTTGGTAAAATATCTTCCGCCATGTAGTATTTGTACTTATTCCAAAAATTCAAAGGAATAAATACGTTCAAAACTAATTAAAATAATCAAAACTACTAAAGTAATCAAAACTTTTTATGAAACTGTCAATTAATATTACCACAGAATTTTCAATATCACGCGCGTGCAATTCGCTAAAACTTTATTTCGTTTCTCTCTTCAAAAAGGGGGAGAAAATTTGCATTAAAATATCTGGGATTGTCGGAATAGAGAACTTCTTAGCCAACTTGGCGATATTTCTCAAAGTTTGAGTTTGACATTTAACAAACGTATCGTAATTACATGTTAGACGTTTAATAAAAAACCATTTAAAAAATTGCTTTTTGTAAAGATGCTAAATTACACTCTGTTTCAGTTATTTGTTACAAATGTGAGAAAATTTTTATTAAAATTTCCATTATTGACCAAATGCATAATTTTGCGCCAACTTGGCGGGGAGTAAGCAACGTCAACGTTTTACCCGCATAGCTCTAGTTCCCGTAAGAATATGGAGATAAAATATATTTTATGTTACTCCCTGATAATGTAGCTTTCCATTGGTGAAAGAATTTTTAAAATCGGACCAGAAGTTCCCGAGATTAGCCGGAACAAACAGACAGACAAAAATTTTAAAAATTGATTTTTTCATATAAGTACCGTATATACCTTTAAATGCATTTAGTAAAAAGCTGCTAATTTGAAATTACAAACAGACACTTCAATTTTATTTATTTGTATAGATGTACGTCGCTCTACTACGTCACATTTTGAACCTACATATTCAATAAAAAATAACTAAAGTAGAACGTCATTTATCCGAATCAATTGGGACCGGACACCGTACGGATACGCGATTGTTCGGATAGACGAAAACCGAATGTGACCATGAAGTATATGAAACCGGACACTATGTGAATATTGAAAATCATCACATGCGGGAAACGAGCTTGAAGAAAAAGCAAAATAGGTGCAAAATGTCGCAATTTTACCTTGATTGTGGAAAATAATCACTTATTTTTCGCTGTACCATTGTACACCTTCGTATTTTCAATCCAAGATCCCTGGTTCTCTTGAGCAGCAGTAGTTGAGTAGAACAGCACTCTGATAATTGTTCTTACGAATTCATAGCTGTCTCTAACGCATAAAATACTTCAGCATTTGATGGATCCTTGCTACTTTCGTTATTGCTGTCCTCGTCTTCATCCGTTTCATCGTCGACAGGGTCGGATTTTCCTTGCACGGAAGTCCCAATCTCGTCATCATTTAGCATTTGAAATCCATTGTCTTCCGCATTGCATGCATCCAGGTTTCTACATCAACAAAACTCAACAAAAGAGCTCGTATACACCCCCTCACTTCTAAACAAACTGTTCTAATATTCCGCACAATGTTTACCAAATCACCAAAACTGAAATTTTCCTAATATACCTCAACTTGGATCTTCCCATCACTTTTTGGCCTCACGCGAAACAACTGTTGAACATTGAACTTGTTTGAAAACGTATCCGGACTTGTTCGGATATTTGACGCTCCGGATAATAAACGTTCGGATAAACGACGTTCTACTGTAAAATAAATTTTTTCTCTTTGTTGACCTAAGTAGGAACTGACTTTGTCATGGTTCTGTTCCACGTTTCTCTACTAACAAATCCTCTTGGGAAAAAATGGTCTTTAAAATTTAATTTATTGAAAACTTTCCTCCGAAGAAGATGTGAGCATGCAAATTAAGTCTTGAATATAAAGATTAAACTTTCGAGCTAGAAGTAGATGAGATTAGGATATACTAGATGAAAAGATATAGAGAAATTAGAGAGAGAAGTTAGACTGCTACGGCTAGCAGTAATAGATTAAACATAAAGTGAGCGTGGGGATATTTAGTAACTGAATATTATATTAAAGTTGACGATTTGTCAAATAGAAATTAAATTAGATTAGGTCGCTAATAGAATCTGAAAGAATTGCTTAGATGAAAGTGATCTGTTTTAATTAATAGTCTTCTCATATCTCGTCGGCTTCGCTGTTGTAATTCATATTTAGAATTTGGTTGCATCTCTAGACTGGTTGTTAAGTTTTGTGTTTTGTTGATATTGACAATAAATTGAAATTATATATTTTGAAATATGGCTAGTTTTCTTTCCAACCTCCCCACAATGAGAGAAGAGATACCTCATCCCTCACAACTTAATTTTTTATATTACTTTTTATCAAACGTTTTTAAAATAAAGTAACTTTCAAGATGCTTTTTCTGTTACGTAGTTCAATGTAAAAAATTCGAAAGTTTATACTAAATCTAGTTACCAAAGAGGAAAAAAAATTATTAGGGTTTGTATCTTTTCTTTCCTTTTTTAAATTTTTAACTGTTATTTTTTAAAGTTTTAATTCTTTTACGCAATATTTTCTTAAGTGACTAGTTTGAAGCTTGAATAATTAAAATTATCACTTAACCCAAATAACTCTCATTACCATAAACATTTGCGCACCTAAAAGTAAGAGTAGCGTTGTTACGAATCTTGGCATGACGGTACGAGTCAGGCAAATATGAAAATGAATAGAAATGCAGCGTCATTACACATTGCATAATGCTACGAAAGGGCGTTTTAACGTTTCATCTCCTTAGATTATAAAACGAGTAAGCAGAGCTTATTTGCGTGTATTTAATCTGTTGCACATGAACGTTTTTTAAATGGAAATGACATTACGCCGACATTGAAGACAATATGAGCATGTGTCAAAGTTCGACAGGGAAGAATCATAGGAATGGAATAGGATGGATGGAAATCGGGTGGTCTGCTAGGCGAGTAACTCTCCACTTGGCCGTACTTACTCTACTGTGAGGAAGTGTTTGGTCCAGTAGATAAGATATTATACGGGGGTCTGTTACACGGCGACCAGGCTCAAGAGAAGCCATTGACAGTCCAATAGTCCAAAAGAACGTCACATCATACGACACTCCTGCTTAGTGCCAGAAGTCTCATTGTCCGCCATCCAAGCACAGACAGCACCTTCATTGGGGGCATTTGTGTCAGTCCGTTCCATCTCAAGGCTCCTGGCTGAAGGACAGTTGCAATCGCGGCTCTTATTACGTGTAATGAGCGTGATACCACTCCGTTTGGAGTGGTATCACGCTTGATGGGACTGAATTGCAACCGAATAGAATCAAGTCATTTTTAGCGAGGAATCCAGACTCAATTGGTTAGTAATGACTATCATGTACGTGAATAGAGGTCCCATGGAGAACGTCTCAATCCTGCCTTCGCTGTATAGTGGCACACCATTCCTACAACTGGAGTTACGGTAAGCATTGCCAATGCATACGGCTAATGGTACCTCTTAATATTGATTTAAGGCACCATGGCAGCGTAGAGGTACGTTCGTGACATTCTTCAGCTATGTATGTTGCCGCATACGTCA
This sequence comes from Trichonephila clavata, assembly GCA_019973975.1. NCBI lineage: Eukaryota > Metazoa > Arthropoda > Arachnida > Araneae > Nephilidae > Trichonephila > Trichonephila clavata. Next base: position 37,888 of record BMAO01023521.1, read on the forward strand.
AGGCACAGAACAAATGCTCACCCACCCACAGCAGGGATTTTACAAGACTGCCTCCACCACATTTCTACCCTTCCCTGCCTTGCTAGATTCACAGATTTATCAACAACTGGTATCATTTTGGACGAGGTTGGACAGCCTACGAGTTTGGTTGAATTAGCGACGCGTTTACAGTAACTGGGGAACGAGATGTCACAGAAGAACATACGGGATCTATATGCCTCGAGGCGCTACCATATCGCATCATGCATTAATGCTAATGATAGCTGAAGAGGGTACTAAAACCTCTATTAATTTGTAGTTTTTTTCTACATTAATCATTTTACTTTGATCTTGTAATTACAGTAATACCTCGACTTATATATACATATCCCGACTTGCGTCAATTCGGAGTTACGCGATTTTTAAATCTCGTCGATTCGTCTTTTCTCCCCCATCATTAAGACTCAGGCGGAATCATTGCAGAGCCTGATGAAATTGGTAATTTGATTGAAAAAGTTGTCGATCTTTCCAGGCAAATAAATTTAGAAGTGGATAGTGATGACTCTCAAGAACTGACGAATTCCCACAATCAGCTGACAATTAATGAACTCATAGAAATACACGTGTAAGAGCAAGACGTTAAAGAACTTGAGTTTATACACCCATTTCAGTCAGCAGAATGAATGACGAATAGGAATTTGACAGAAGCCTCAGTTTAATTGGAAAAGTGGTACCAATTTTATAAAATACATGCTCCAACAAAGAGGGTATGGTTCAACAAAACATGGAATAAAAAAATTATTAGCATGCTACGAAGAAATTTTGAGAGAGGAAAAAAAAATCGTTGAGCCAGAAGTCAACTTTTTGGATTTCATGAAACCTTCTACAACAAAATAACTTTGGTTTGCGATCTTTTATGTGTGAAGAATTTATTAAACCTTTTTTTTAAGAATTATTATTTTCTTTCGTTTCCAGCCCCAACTAAAAAAAAATTATGTGTATTTATATTCGAGATTATGCTCTGAATATAAAACGCGAATTTGACTCACTCAGTCCCCTCTATCGCGTAAGCTCGGGGTATTACAGTATTAGTTTATCACATATAGTTTATTCAGTAAATTTACTTAAATGTTATTTATTTATTTTTTGACTTGTGAGGGAAAAATTAATACTTACGTTAGTAGTATATATATATTGTACTTACATCAACGTTGTATTTACGTAAGTAAAATTTCGTTCTATTCTGACAACTATTGCTTGGCGTGCACATTTTTATGGCAATGAGTGTATTTGAAAATTACTTCAAAATAATAAATATGATTGAGTTGTTTTAAATTAGATTAAAAATAATCACTAGCTATATTTTTTTTTTGCTTAGAACATTCAAAAAATTCCATTTTAACAATAAACGTCAAAGATTTCTTAAATCAAAATTTACTGTTGTTGCTTATGCCACCTGATCGACAGTAACATCAGATCAAGGTCCACGAAATTCATCGCGGCTAAGGGTTAGAATTTTACTCCTGTCGTTAGCCTAAGCTTTGAGCCCCATGAAGGTGACAGGCACGTACTCCGAGTGTACTCGGAGGGCCTTTGGTGTCATCAGGCATCGGACCCAGGCCTCCGGTCTGGATTCCGATGCTCTAATCACTAGGTTACCCACGCCACTTCAAAATTTACTGGTATTATTAGTTATACTAAAATATAAAAATAAGATTTATTAAACCCACTTTGGTTAAAAAATATCATAATAATCAAAAAACACTTATTCCGTTTAAAAATGCTAATATACTTATACCTCAACAGTACTTTTTAAAATGAAAATCATCTGTTAAAAAAGAGCAAAGCATGGGGAAAAAATTAAAGAATTAAAAATTAAAAATTCTACATAAATTAATGAAACGAAAACGAGTAAAAAAATGTAATAAAAGTAAAAAAATCAGGAGAAAAAAAGGAACTGAAAAGATTAAATGGGGGAAAAAATGGAATGGATTTCTTCTAACAACGGTGAGAAAAATACCTTGTAAAACGTAATATTACGTTACGTTTAACATTTAATTAATAAACGTAATTACCCTTTATGAATTATTTTATTCCTAAAAAAAAATTTTTTTTCCTAACTGGGTAAGAATTTAGGGAAAAAATAAGTATATAAACAAAACTGAATATATTTATTCAGTAAGAAAAAAGATAGCATAGAACTTCCTTCCTCTTCCTTTTGTGTTTCATAGAAAAAATATTTAAGTTTATTCTGGTATTTAGTTGATTTGAATTCTGAATTTCAGCTCATTTTCAAATAAAATGCTCAAATGCATGTAATTAAATGTGTATTGGAGCAAAGGTACAAAGAAAGTACATGATTAGACAATTAATGTTCTTTGATATAATTTAAATATATATATATAGAAAATTAATTTAACAGTTATAGAAAGTTTTCCAGTATGGTTATAAATTTTAACAAGGAATAAAACTTTGGCGTTGATAACAGAAACAATGTATCAAGAAATTAATACATGTAGGCACATTTTATTTGCATGTATTTCTTATTTAGTATTAATGTGTCTTTGAGAATTTAACTGTTGTATAATTAAATACTTCTTAATTCACTTCTCAGATAAAATGTTTTAAATATTAGACATTTTTGTACTTAAAAATTGAGTTTTGATTTCGTAAAATATTGCACAATGGAACCACACATGATCATAGTTTTTGCAATTGAAAAATATAAATACTTTACTATTAAAAGTTCTTTTAAGTGCTCAGATGCTAAAATACCAAAGACATTTGATTGGTTCTTAAATCCATCATCATCATATTCCTATCTGGCAAGAGAGACCTTTGTGGACTCTCTTGGACCCCTCGTGGGTCAGTACCTTCTTTTGCAGGCACTTGCCACCATAATGACTTCTTATTTACTTCTGTTCTCCAAGTTTTCTCTTTTATAATACGAGATTCCAATGCGATCATCCACCACAGCCTTGGTCTCTCAAGCTTCCGAATCTCACTGACTTCGAATTGCAGTACTATTTTGATAACATTATTATCTGTCCTTCGAATTATATGAGCCCTGCAATTAATTCTATTTATTTTTTAATGCATTTAATAAATCAGGTTGCTTATAACTTCTATATAATTCAAAATTGCATATCTGCTTTTATAGCTATTGTTTGCGTTTACACCTTTAAGTATACTTCAAAGTATGTTTCTCTCAAAAGATACAATTCCATTTTCTTCCAGTTTTGTTATTGTCCAAGTCTTAGAAGCATGTGTCAGAACTGGTCTAATAAGAGTTTTGTAAATTAAAAAAAATATGTTTTTTGAAAGAAATTTAGATTTTAAAAAGGTTTCTTGAATTATTTCTGAGAATTTCTTACCGTTAGTTAATTCTTACAAAGTGTCCGATTTTTTTTTATCTTTCATCGCGTTTCAAAGCATTACAAGTTGACTTAATTTTAATAAGTGTTATTATTTCCGATTCACTTATTTTAGTTATGTAATTCAGGGCTGTGAAGTAAAAGGCGACGTCATGGAATCGGAATCGGGCAGATTTTTGGGTAAAAGGAGTCAGATTTGGAGTCACTAAAAACAAGTCGACTTATTATGTGACTCCAGTTTTTGCTGGATAATTTGAATTTGAAATGAAAGTAATAATAAACTGAGTTATTATTTTTGATTATGAATTAGATTTTGAAAAAGTTTTAGGATAATATTGAAAAGGTTTAGGCAAAGCGAAGAAAAATAAAGGGCGAAGAGTCTTACGATTTTAAAGTGAAAAAATGCAAAGAAGAAATCTACACAGCCCTTGAAGAAATAGAAAAATATGATCACGCTCTTGCACAACACCTCTTTTAAAACTTATATAGATTTACCCTAAACTGTTAAGAGAAGTAGCCCTAACAGTAACATTTCTTCTTCCTGCTCTAGTTAGTGAGGAAAGACTATTCCCGGTTCTGAAGCTTATCAAATTGGATCTAAAGTTCTCGATCAAAGACCTTGTCGAAGCTATACTGTTTCTTAGATATTACTATAATACCAGTTTTTTCCTCTAATAAATAATCTGCTATGCCATCACTTTTTTTCAGAAGCAGCTATCTTTAATATTTAAAAATAAACAAGCTCTAAAACATGTTTATATACGCATGAGGAAGTTGGAGTCGTTAAGTTTAAAACCCCAATAGTGTCAGAGTCCGTCATTTTTCCTACCGACTCCAAAGCCTTGATGTAATTCATGGAAAAAAATCTTGATTAAAAAAAAGTATTTTTCAACCAATAAAATACTTTAAGAAACCTAACGGAACCTAACCATTGAAAGATACATTTAAAAAGAATGAAATATTGATATTTTTTGTCACCGTATAGTGATGGTAAAATATCAGTATGTAGTTATTTAATGGTGACAGAAAGAACTATTGCTTGGTTTGATAATGAAAATATTTTTAATATTTTAACATATATTCATATTTAATAAGCTGTTATATTATTGCAGTTATAAAATTATTCTTTTGATGTTAAATATAGATTTAAATAAATTGAATCAGAGTTTTTAAAAATAAATCAATAACTTCATTTATACACATTTTCTCAACTAAGTGGGCTGTTAAGCTATAAAAGAATACCGTGTTAAGATAAGTTTAAAAGACATTTTGTTCCGACCTTTTTTATTGCAAAATTGAAATGAAACACATAGTTAGTCATAGAAGATGATTATAATAATAAAAAATCTAAGTCTGTACCTATTAGTATAAATATTGAACCGAAGATATAAAACATTACAGTATAAGGCAACAGATAGGACAATTTTGATATATGTGTATAGTTCACATATTGGTATCAATACAACCTCTGACAATAAAGTTCGATGAAGGAAGTCAGAACGGCTGATCTGGAAATACTGGCGAAACAAAACGCTGCACAGGCGTAGCGGCAGGTGTTGGCCATCTGCACCCACCGTTGTACAGGCGAGCCTCGTTTGTGTTTCATGTAAGACTGTTTTTCCTAAGTGCTTGTTCATTGCTTTGGTTCTTAACTAGGAACAGGAAAATTAAAGAACAAAAGATCAATTTAATGTTTTGTTTTAAGTTTGGCAAGACACCAAAAAAAACTTTTGCGATGCTGTTTCTTGTTCATGAAGATCAATCACTTTCCATGAAGTATGTGTACGAGTAATTTGCCCGTTTTTGGGAAGGCCGGGAAAGTGTTTCTGACAAAACCCATAGCGGAAGACCGGTTACCTCCGCCAGTGACGACAACATTGAGAAGGTGAGGAAATTAATCACGGAAGATCGTCGATTAACTGTGAGCATGACAGCTGATGAACTGCTGATTAACCTTGAATTCATGTGACAAATCGTTGCCCTGTATTTAGGGATGAGAAAACATGGGAGATACGCAGAGTACGACTCCAATTCTCACAACAAGTTTCACAGTTTTTTGTTCACGACAATACTTACCATCACACAGCCAATATCATTGAACAGTTCCTGGCAATAAGAGGGGGGGGGGATGCAAATTGCACATCCACCTAGATCTTATTTCTCCAGACTTCTTCCTATTCCTACAACTCAGATTCGTTTTGAAAGGAAAGAGATTCGACGATATTCCTGACATCCAACGAAACGTGACGAGGCTTTTGAACTCCATCTCAAAAGAAGACATCTTGCAAAGTTTCCAGGACATGTATAGTAGATCTCAGCGGTGTATACTTATGGGAGGTGACTATTTTGAAGGACAGTAAGGTAACTCTAATTAATATTTCATCTACTTTAACGTTACAGGACTATTCACTGAACTTTATTGTCAGAGGTTGTAATTAATGATACTATTTGGACGAATATTCTTTTTTTTTATAAGTACTATAAAATTATCATAGAAAACATGATTTTTAAGTTTTTTATTGTAAATTGTTTTTGATGATAAAGACAATTGCTCGTACAATTAAAGTCCTTAATTTAATATTAATGAATCTTACCCCCCCCCCCAAATATTTATCTTTATCTAACTTTTGTTACAAAAAGCTACCATTTGTTTTACAAGCTGAAAAAATTACTAAGAAACTAATTACTAATTTTAATTATATGTCTCAACAAAGTTTCTGTTTATAATTAGGAATGTGTAGATTATTTTCCTTATTGTTTAATTCTCTTTATAACTATACTTGGAATGTAGGCAAGTTACTGTTAAAACAATGAAACGAATTCTTACAATTACTAGAATATTATTTCGGTATTATCGTAATTAGCGTATGAATTTTAACCACTATGACACCTATGTGGATAATATCTTTGAGTCATTTCACACAGTTATATCAAGATTAAGTAGCTAATTCTATACTCAGACAATAAAAAATTAAAAAGAAAAAAAACTTACAAGGTAACTTTGTGAGTACTTTCCTTAAAAAATTTTTGAAAATTTAAATTTCATTTTAAAAAATATGTTTATCATGTTACAAATGAATTCCTTCAGTTCTATTTGTAAAATAACGTCATCCTATTTTGATGAAATAAAAGTTCCGTACTTCACATGTTCACACAAGCTTTGTTATTAGTCTAAATAAATGTACTCAATAAAATCCAAATAAATATACAAATAAAATCCTAGTTTAGCAATGAAAGATTAGGAAAAATTACTACTATTTTTGAGATGAAGGACTTGTGATGACCTTCTTATATCAGTATAGTGATTTATTCAAATATAAATATAGTGATTCATTTTAAATATAAATTACTTAGTAAAAAAGAGATGGAAAAGTATTTATTAACTTGGAAATTATTAGATATAAGAGATATTGTATTAATAAACACATATTAAATGCAACAAGTTCACATAATCACAATGCATTTATTTTCCTTAGTTTGAACAGTAATAAAGGTTTATTGTATTGTCTTGAATAACTCGAAACATTATAATAGTTACCAACGTATTATTCATTTAATTGGTAATCAATTTTAATACTAAACACAGTCATATTAATGAAATTTTTCTGGAACATTAAAAGTAAAAGAAGTATTTTGCTCATTTTGAAAATTCGAGTATTATATATTCGAAATGAGACGCATTACTGTACAACATCTTTTGGTCAATTTCTTATACATATAGATGTATCAATTTTAATAATACCCGTTTTTACCCAAATCTTTACTTTTCACCAAATCCTCGTTTTTCTCCAAATCCTCTTTTCTCTCCAAATCCTCTCTTCTCGCCAAAACCTCTTTTTTCTCCAAATCCTCTCTTTTCGCCAAAACCTCTTTTTTCTCCAAATCCTCTTTTTTCACCAAATCCTCGTTTTTCACCAAATCCTCTTTTCTCGCCAAAACCTCTTTTCTCGCCAAAACCTCTCTTCTCACCAAATCCTCTTTTTTCACCAAATCCTCTCTTCTCGCCAAAACCGCGTTTTTCGCCAAATCCCCTCTTTTCACCAAAGCCTCGTTTTTCGCCAAAACCTCGTTTCTCGCTAAGCTGATACTTCCAGTCGGTAGAATCATCATTTAAATCTTCATTTTCTTCGGAAATATGGCTTAAAAGTGGAATTTCGTCATGATAATTAACACCTTCTACAGAATGTATGGAAGGATAATAGTGACGGGAAATGTCTGCTTCCTCAGATAGGCAACCCGCTAACTGTAGCTTCAAGAGCGTTACTGCAGCGAGGATAATTTCTCTGAATTTATTCATTCTGCAACAAAGGAAAGGAAGGAAATCACTAGTAAAGATTGGAAAAAACAAGTCCTTATTTAATTAGTCATAATTATTACTTCTAATTATCATTGAAAAGATAATAAGATTAATGAATTTGGATAATGGGTATCTTACATTTGTCTTACATTAACTTACATGCTTGGCATGTACTTACTTGTTACATAAAAAATAATTATTTATCCTGATGAATTAAACGATAATTTACTTTAGTTCCACTTAGGAGAAATACGATGGTTATTCGCGAGAAATAAGTTAATTTTAACTTTTTAAAGACGTTAACATCCAAGTATTCCAAATTCCTCACCTATCCAAGGTTGTGACGGATCTATACGCGTTTCTACTAATTACTTCTTTTTTCTTTAAATCAAAATATTTATTTCAACCAACCTTCATCGAGAAACCAAACGTTTTTATGTAAATGAGGAATATTATATAAATTTGGTTTTCGCGAGTTGAAAGAGAGGGAAGTAAGAAGTCAAGTTAAGTAAAGTAAAGTAAAGTGAAGCAAGTGAGCTGTCGACACGTAGTTGTTGACAAGTTAAGTGAAGTTGATACGTTTGATGTGTGCAACGAGAAGTGGTTAGTGAAGATTGAAAAGTAGTGAAATTAAATGTTACGGAGCATGAAGCCATCGTCAATTGATCGAGCTAAAGATAGTGCCTGGAGTTCTCCGTGAAGTAACCGTAGCATTAAGGAATCAGGTACCGTAAAATTGATTAAGTAAAAGCTGATTATTAGTGTGCGGCGTAGTTGTAAATGAGCGTATTTAAACTATCTTAGATTCAGTTGAAGTTCTGTAATATTATCCCCGCCTTTGTCTATCTCACCTCTGCACTTTACCTTTGTTTATGCACCTTAATTAGAATTGTGTTGGGTCTGTTTCATAATAAGTGATAAGAATTAATTAATCAATTCGATTGGCATAATATCTGAAGATTATTTAGTTCCTCTACACATCTAGCCGGGTTTACAGATAGACAGGAGGGTTCGAATGTAAGGGGTAACTACAGGTTTCCACAAGGTGAGAATATTTTTTAGACGTGCCCCAGCCTTGTTACTTAATAAGTTTTGAATGATAATGAATTGTGATAGGTAATAATGGTATTAATTTCTTTTTCCAAATATAGCAGACAAGGAAAATGCCTTCTGGAAAAAAACCTGATTAAAACTCTTTTACAAATTTTTAGGACGATGTTGCTCTTCGCTATATTCGAATAGGCCAGGATATTAACCATCTACGTAAGTTTTAAGGTTAAAAATAAAGAAAGTTTTGTAGTACCATTTTAAATTGTCAGATCTCAAAAATTTCATTCTTTAATCGAAATCATAAGTCTAATTTTCAGTTTAACATGATGATTATCGCTCTTGAAACTTTGCGATCCAGCAAGTTTTTGCAGTTCAAATATAATACTTTTAATGTGATTAAAATACTCTAATTATTTTATTGTTGTCGTAAGTGATTCAGATATTTTCCTCTAATATTTGCCTTTTTTATAGTATTATTTCAATGTAAAACTTAAAACATTTCCTGAAGTATATACAATCATGATCAAAATTTTCATCAGTTTATCGCTTAGTTATGAACAAAATTTTTGTTTTCTGTTCATTTTTTTTCGAAATAGACAAGCCCTTTGCTATTATATCACTTATTCTATAACTAAAAAAAATCAATTTAAATGTACATTTCAATTCTAAATTCCTACCTTTCATATTTAATCAACATTAGGATTTTTTTTCTTTTTAATTTTAAGATAACCGAAATCAATAAAAACAAATCTTTAAGTCGTTCTTATAAACATGATAAACTTATTGATCCGAGAATGTCACTACATGACAAGAATCTTAATAAGCTGATATGGCTAATGTGTTAAGTACTACATCTGGAATTCCCACGCCTTTCAATTTACATACAGTAGAATGTTGTTTATCCGAATCAATTGGGACCAGACACCGTTCGGATACGCGATTGTTCGGATAACCGAAAACTGAATGCGACCCATGCAGTTGATGACACTGGACACTATACAAATATTGAAAATCATCACCTTCGGGAAACGTGCTTAAAGAAAAAGTAAAAAAAGGTGTAAAAGATCGCAATTTTACTTTGATTGGGGAAAATAACCACTATTTTTTGATGTACCATTGTACATCTTCGTTTTTTCAACGCAAGGTCTCTGATTCTCTTGAGAAAAAGTAGTTGAGTAGGACAGCACTCTGATTGTTATTCGTACCAAACCATAGCTGTCTCTAACGCAGAAATACGTCAGCATTTGATGGTTGATACTTTCGTTGTTGTTGTCCTCGTCTTCTTCCGTTTCATCGTCGACAGGGTCAGATACTTCTTGCACAGAAGTCACAATCTCGTCATCATTTAGCTTTCGAAATCCACAGTCTTCTGCATCACATTCCATCCAGGTTTCTACATGAACAAAATTCAACAAAAGAGCACGTATACACTCCCTCATACCCTCTCACTTAGAAACAAACTGATCTAATATTCCACGCAGATGTTTACCAAATCACAGAGCTAAAATTCTCCAAATATCCCTCACCTTGGTTTTTCCCGTCACTTTTGGCCACACACGAAACAACTGTTCAGCTGTTTGAATACGTATCCGGTCTTTGGTTTGGATATTTGATGCTCCAGATAATAATCTTTCAGATAAACGATGTTCTACTGTACCTTGTAAACGTTATTTTATTTTATTCCATCAACTCTACCTATTTCTGTGAGTTTCATATCCCTTTTCTTGTTGTTTCTTAAAAATGTTAACACCTGGTTTAGCTTACTTAATGTATAATTCTTTATTATATTCTTATTGTTTAGAATATAAGGTATACTAAGCATACCTTAACTTTAGTAAAAAGATTAATGATATAATTCGTACCATTCCCTAAAAAAAATTCCGAGTAGTTGTTCAGTGTAATTAGTTTTTATATATAATTGGGCTATTTATGAAGATTTCTACTTTCGAGCTATTATTTGTTTGTATTTAGCATGATCTTACGAATAATTTACTGTTTAATTTATTTAGTAATTCATTTCGTTTTTAATTACATAAATTTTAAGCCTCTCGAGTTGAGAGTCCAAAATTATTATTTAAGAAATTACAGTATGGCTTCCAATAATACTGGAGGTTTTTTAGTGCTTCAAAATAAGATCAATATCATAATACAATATTTATTTGATACCTTAAATAAAATATATAAGTTGAAAATTATTTTTACTAAAGCTCTGTACGCCACAAACTTCAGTTAATGAATATATGAACCCTATAAATTTTCTATCTTCACCCTACATAATTAACTTCTCTAATAACGGTTTAGCACATATAAATTTGTGACTTTGGGTATCCAACAAGTTCGGAATCGCGATTTTACAAAAGCGCACTAAGACTTTTTTAATATTTAGTGCCACTTTTAAATTAGAATACACATATCAAATTGTTTTAAAACTATTTTTACAATAAAAAAATTACTTACAGTGAATGTCGTTTATCCGAATCAATTAGGACCGGACACCGTTCGGATACGCGATTTTTCGGATAACCGAAACCCGAATGCGATCCATGCAATATATGATACTGGACACTATACCAACATTGAAAGTCATCACATGGGGGAAACGTGCTTGAAGAAAAAGCAAAATAGGTGCAAAATGTCGCAATTTTACCTTAATTGGGGAAAATAATCACTTCTTTTTCGCTGTACCATTGTACTCCTTCGAAAGTCTCTGGTTCTCGTCAGCAGCAGTAGTTGAGTAGGACAGCACTCTGATTGTTGTTCGTACCACTCGATAACTGTCTCTATCGCAGAAACGCGTCAGAATTTGCTACTTTCGTTGTTGTTGTCCTAGTCTTCATCCGTTGCATCGTCGACAGGGTCGGATTCTTCTTGCACGGAAGTCACAATCTCGTCATCCTTTAACATTTGAAATCCACAGTCTTCTGCATGTCATACCATCCACGTTTCTGCATCAACACAACTCAACAAAAGAGCACGTATACAACCCCTCACTTGGAAGCAAACTGACCTAATATTCCTCGCAGATGTTTACCAAATCACACAACTGAAATTCCCCCAAATATCCCTCACCTTGAGTTTTTCCTTCACTTTTGGCCTCACAGGAAACAACTGTTGAGAGCATTACACTGTTCGAAAACGGATTCGGACTTTGGTTCATATATTTGACGCTCCGGATAATAAACGTTCGGATAAACGACGTTCAATAAATGCAATATTTTGACAAAAAAGGAACATAGAGTTGCATATTTTCAAAACATTCTCCTTTTATGGAAAATGCTTTTTAGTGATGATATGCTGCCTATATGTAGGGCAGACCTCTGTAAAGAAACTGAACTAGGATTTTTAAAACTTTATAACTTATAAGCGGTTTAACTAACTTTAAGTATATCAGAGTGGAGAAATTTTAACAAAAATACACCGGTAATTATTTCAATTGGTAATAACTCTGAAATTAATGTAAATTTTCCGAAAATTCCAGTTAAGGCTCTCTGAAGCAGTCTTAGCTATATATAAGCAAAATAAAATTATTATAGAAGCTTTTTTCATAAAAGGAGAATATTTTGAAAGCAGGTAATTCTAATTTCATTTTTTGCCAAAATATTGCATTTAAATAACTTTTTATTGTAATAATATTCTTAAGACAATTGTATACGTGTATTCTAATCAAAGTGACACTAAATACTAAAAGAAATATTCGTTTGTACGTTTTTGCAAAATCATGGTATCAAATGCGTAGTCGGATACCTTAATAAATTTACATATTCACAACATAGAGCTTGACAACTCTTCTAAACTACAAATTTCATTCACTTTAATAATATATATATATAACTGCAAATATTATATATGTAACAAAAAATTTAAAGAAACCATCAAAGGAACACTACTTACTTGTTCTCCAAATGTGACTTGAAGAGAAAGAGGTGTGTAAGTAAAATGTATCACACACACACAGTTCTCCTGGCTTTTATATACAAAAACCGAATAGTGTCAAAAATAAATGACCTTTTAGGAATCAATTTAAATGTAGAGCAATATCTTAAGAATGGATGTTTGTTATAATAAACAATATCAATTCATGTGGGAAGCAGTATACAAAAATGGCAGAAATTGATTCGAAATTAAATTCTTGAAAGAGGTTTGAAACCTCTAGGGAACCGCTAAAATCATGAATGTCAGAATGTATGGGGAAATGCAATTTTGAAGTATAATCGAATTCAAATCTGGCTTTTTGAAAACCAATGTTTTTTTCAATAAATAAGTTTTCCCCTTTTGATTTTTCGTGGATTGTAGATATTTTCTAAAAATTCAAACATTTAATCTTTTGCTTTATTTGTACTTTATAATGGAAATCTATTCTTGTGGAATTACATTAAATCTGTGAATTACTTATAAATATTGCGTATCAAAAGGAAAAAGTGTAAAAAATTTAAATATTTTAGTTTACTTTATTTCCATATTCAAGGATTAGGGAATTGAACAAGTTTACAAAAAGAGTATTTAAGTTATTTTTACTTTTATTTTTCATATAAAAAGATTAAAATGTATATGTAAATCTTAAAATGAGTATTTTTTTATTTGAAAAAGGAATTAATAAGTATTTTAACAACATTTAAAATTATTTTTGACAAATATATTTCATTAAAAGTTGAACAAAAACATATAAAAAAACAAAGGAAATGCATTTAAATAAAATATTTTAAGGAATTAATATTTTCTAACTAAAAATGTTTCTTCTGAAATAGTATTTATTCCTAACAAATATGAGTTTTCCCGTGATATTTATTAATTCGTTTTTAATATTATCCTCGTGGATACAATAGATGTTAATTTTTGCACATACGCTAAGCAATTTCCATTTTATGTAGTATTTCACAGATATTTAACCTTTTAAAAAATCCCCGTAATTGCTTATAACGTTAAACGTCCAGTTTATTTTACGTAATAAAGGTTAGAAATGCAAAATACTTTTATAAAAATTATTAAGACATAAGTAAAATTAAAGGATAACTGTATACGTTATTTATTCGGATTTTAAATAAATTTGTCATTCTTTTCTAAGTTTTATAATCGAAGATATGTGACAGTTATTCAATTTACTAATACCTCAGTTCTCTCATATTATATTAGCTAAAATCATGCTCAGAAGGGAAAAAAGCTAAGAAATTGTTCAATGTTTTTTTTTGTTTCGAATCATTTAATTAGATATTTCATGTGTATAACACTAGCAGTATACTAAAAGTATTTTGTCAATTATATTAAATAAAACACAAAAAGGACAATAATATGTTTAATACTTAAAGTAATGAAATAAAAAGCAAATATACATGAAAAATAAAAGATAATAAAATACGGCTCCCCTATCCAACGTGTTAAAGAACAAACAAATTACTGCTCTAACTAATGAAAACCTAGTAGAAAAATAAGCCGCGATATACAGTTATATATACTCAATCGCAAAAGTAGCAACCGAGATTTCATGAGTATTGAAAATTCACAAAGTTTCCAGAGGATTAATACACTACCTTCGTTCAAAGACATATATGTAGAAGTTATTTCTGAAAAGAGTGGTGAATCATTGTGCTATTGTGTTAAAAGTTTTCTTTTATTTTTCTTCGAATATCTACTATTGCAATCTTTTCTCAAAACAAACCACATACAACATTTCTAGAATAAGGTAGCGGAGAAGAGTAATTGTAGAAAGCAAACACATAGATTGTTAACCTTCAAGCAAACTGCAATTTAACTTTTCCGCGCTAAGTACATGTTAGACAAGCAAATTATTTCTTCACACACACATTTCCTGAGAATTCTAATTTGTGTGAATTGTATTTTGAGTACTTTGGGAATATGAAGAAAGAAATACTTTCCCCCCTCTCCTCACTTCTACGTCTCAAAAAAACTCTCCTCCATCTTCTTAAATGCAACTGACTTACAGTTTAAGACCTTTTCTTCAGGACAGAACTAATTCAAGGCCACCGTTGGGAGACCATATTGTAAGACCTTTTTAAATAGGCAAGTTCGTATTGAGAATTTGTGGCTGCTTTCGCTTATTGATCAAGTTAATGGACTCGTGGCCAGCATGTAGTGAATTCCAGTACACCTGAAGATATGCCTTACAGAGATGGGACCGATGAACGTTAAATAGGATAAGACTTAAACGTCCTCCCGTGGATGTTGCAGGGAAGCAAACAAACAGGGTAGCATCTCCAGTGTCGTCCTCGCCACTTGACCATTGTTCAAAATTACTTGGTCCGTCTCCAAAAGCCCTGGAGTACCTGAATAGTGTAACGTTGATATTTACCCAATCAATACTCTTTTCCACCAAACAAGAAATTTCAAATTTTTCGTGAACTCTGATGTCTCCTGAAAAGGACATTTTCCCTTAGAGACTCGGATACTTGATGGTGGAACCTTTGATAAATAGTGTGAAGGTAAGACCATAGTGTGTTTGCAGGAAAAAAATAATTCTATTCTTAGAATATTGTTGTATGAAATTATTTAAATTGGCTGTGTTTATTAACTTCGCAATTTGAATCTATTTGAGATTGTTTGGATTCCTCACTTCGTTATTTTGAACCGTGGTCAAGTAAGGAAGATGGCTCTTTAGGCCACAATCCACTGAATGTTGAATGTGATCCTCAACGATGCAATGCATCAGAAATTGATTATAAACAGCAACAGGACTAAAAAGAAATAAAGCGGAAAATTTCAAGACAGGACAAACTTGACTTACTTCAAATTTTTCTATGTAAAGGTATACTGATAATCGGTTTTGTGGAAATTACCTCTAGGATGGATTCTGGGGCGTGTTGAAAAAGGTAATTATACTTTCATTTAGGAGATTCGAAACCCGTCTTTTTTCATCAAGTATTGTTGCTATAAGAATGGATTTCATTCCATCCAAAATCTTAAAGCTGGATCCCCATAACATAAAAATTATATAGCTTTACAACATGAATTACCTAGCGAAACAGGATCGCAACAGCTAGAATAATCACTACACTTACAATTGACTTGAAATTTTCGTAGGGCAACTAGGCTGCGTCTGTAACCCTCAATCCCTTATATGGAATTTAGAGGTGGCATTGTATTCTCGTTTTGGATGGAGAAAGCTTTAGATTGAGTGGCTTTAAAAAGAAAGAAATCAATGGAATATATAGGTTGGCAGAGAAAAACCTTGGCTTCTTTAACGGCCTAACTCTTGTCTGAAATCTTGTGTTGTTTTGTTTGTATAATCTTGTCCGAATGAGATACCCATGATATAATATTGAGCTAATTGAGGCTATAATGTTTTCTTGGCATTATGCAATAACGTAGAAAGAGCTTAAATCTCTATTTTCAGCTCAATGAAACATCGGTGGAAAGATGTTATAAAAAAAAGAAACGAGCATTTCAGTAGTCGCGTGCGATGTGTAACATCTGACACTTTATCTTGGTAAATTCACAATAGCAACTTAAATCTTGTAAAAAATGAATCTAGTATGATTAGAAATAATTTTCTATGGAATAATTATATATTTAATGAAAATTTTATTTTATTAACACAAGGAGTAATACAATTTTTTATCAAAAATAACTATTCTTGTTCAATTTGGGGAAAAGCGGTAAAGATAACTTATGATAGCTAAACTATGACTCATATACCTGTGATTTCAAAGTATTTAATAACCGATGTGGAAAAACAGCTTCAATAACAGTACCACTGTTAGTTGTCCTAACATTTCGATTTGTATTCATTTCGAGCTTGAGATCATCATTCAAAAAAGCTATGAGTGGCTGGGATTCTAGCAAACTGAAGTGTAAATTTAACTTCAGTTGGACAAACAGTGATTTCGGTAGTCGTGTATATTACTCCGAATCAAACGGTTAAAAAAACTAAAGATTTCCTGCATTTTATACTTTTATCATATACCAAAGGTGTTTCTGCTTTTTAAAAAAAAAACTATCACTCACTTCCCTTGATTTTGAGTGGTGATTTTATCAAGGGAAGCGGGTGATAGTATTTTTAAAAAGCAGAACCACCTTCGGTATATGATAAAAGTAACAAATGCAGGAAATCTTTAGTTTTTTTTAACCGTTTGTTTCAGAGAAATGTTTACAACCAACGAAATCACTGTTTCTCCATTTTCAAATAAGCAATCTGCCTCTCATATGTCCCCAATAAATTGACTAATTATACCCAGTTCATTTGTTTGACGATAAGTAATATCCATATTAGGAGCCACAACATGTGAGATGTTCTGTTTGCGATAGATCGCAACACCAGCTGCTCTGTGGCCTGTCGTTTAAATTATACGTAGCAATCGAAATTAGGCATCAAAAAATGACCGTCATTATCTCACCATATCTCTGCCAACATGAGTAACGTACAATTTTGTAAAATAACGTCGAAATCTGTTTGGTGAGCCTCAAACTTTGACAATTGAACGTAAGTATCGCAAGTTTATCCTTGGGGAAGTCTAATAAGACTTGCTGGTATGTGCGAAGTTGATTTAGAGTCAAGCACAAACGAAACCGAGTTTTTGAATTAGAATCTTTTGAAATGCTAAATTTAATAATATAAAAAGGCTGGTGGTTTGACCCCACGTAGATATATTTTTACAAGATCCAGCTAAAGGACTTAGCTATTTCTCTGATCCTAAAGTGAGAAAACGAAAAAAAACCAACGATCCCTGGCCTAGACCGCAGGGGGGGGGGGAGCCCATCCCGAATGAAGGAGAAAAACAGAACTCCACTGCAAGTGTAGCGGAGACACACCATCAAGCGCATTGATTGGTCAAATTAAATAGCGCGCGCTTCCCCAACTTCCTGTTACACATTTCTGTCCCTTTCCACGAATTCACTCCCACAAATCTCCAGCAAATGAGAGAAAGATGTTACACATCAAAAATTTAAGTAACCCACAAAGTACTGATAACTCTCTGCTCTCATCGGTATGTAATGTATATGGACAGTTATTGCAGCATAACCCTTTTTGCTTTAGAAATATTTGAATTTGTTTTTTGAATAAAATTATTATTAAATTGTCTTTAAAATTATATGAAGTATTTTGCATTTTGTGCTCCGTAATACTTTGCATAAGCATACAAACTTTAAAAACTTAAAATTTTCAAAAGTGTCGACTATCAAAAAATTAACACCCAGGCATGCCGTCCCTCTTACCCAAAATAAACTTAGGATGCATGAAGTAGGAACACATTTGACTTCAAAATTTTACGGGAACTCTTTTTCTTTTGTGAGTGAGTGAGGGAATATTTAATTCGTACTTTTTAGCTAAACGAGGGCTTTAGGTGACTGACCTCATAATTTTGAGCCATAGTCAAGTGACGAGGACGACACCTGAGCTCTCGGACCCCCCTCTATAAACTACCACACCATACTAACGGGAGAGGACGTTTGAGCTTTAGCAGGATTTGACATGCATTGCATTCTTACATACATGGACTTCAGTGCAACTGGGAGGGAATTCATCCCATACATTTATAACTTAAATAGCATGACCCACTCTTTTGGTTAAATAAAACACAAAAAGGACAATAATATGTTTAATACTTAAAGTAATGAAATAAAAGCGAATATACATGAAAAATAAAAGATAATAAAATACGGCTCCTTTATCCAACGTGTTAAAGAACAAACAAATTACTGCTCTAACTAATGAAAACCTAGTAGAAAAATAAGCCGCGATATACAGTTATATATACTCAATCGCAAAAGTAGCAACCGAGATTTCATGAGTATTGAAAATTCACAAAGTTTCCAGAGGATTAATACACTACCTTCGTTCAAAGACATATATGTAGAAGTTATTTCTGAAAAGAGTGGTGAATCATTGTGCTATTGTGTTAAAAGTTTTCTTTTATTTTTCTTCGAATATCTACTATTGCAATTTTTTTCTCAAAACAAACCACATACAGCATTTCTAGAATAAGTTAGCGGAGAAGAGTAATTGTAGAAAGCAAACACATAGATTGTTAACCTTCAAGCAAACTGCAATTTAACTTTTCCGCGCTAAGTACATGTTAGACAAGCAAATTATTTCTTCACACACACATTTCCTGAGAATTCTAATTTGTGTGAATTGTATTTTGTGTACTTTGGGAATATGAAGAAAGAAATACTTTCCCCCTCTCCTCACTTCTACGTCTCAAAAAAACTCTCCTCCATCTTCTTAAATGCAACTGACTTACAGTTTAAGACCTTTTCTTCAGGACAGAACTAATTCAAGGCAACCTTTGGGGGACCATATTGTAAGACCTTTTTAAATAGGCAAGTTCGTATTGAGAATTTGTGGCTGCTTTCGCTTATTGATCAAGTTAATGGACTCGTGGCCAGTATGTAGTGAATTCCAGTAAACCTGAAGATATGCCTTACAGAGATGGGACCGATGAACGTTAAATAGGATAAGACTTAAGGTCTAAGGACACTTAAATTGAAATTTTTTCAATTTTTTGAAAAAAATATATGTTAAAGCCTCAACATTTCAGAGCATTTTGATACAAATTGTTGTTGGATACTGTAAAAAGTTCCGAAGTTATTGAGAAATAACTAGAGAATTTTAAACAACATCCCTATCTCTTTCGTATCTTTAACTTCATTTTTCTCAAAACAACAAATTTTAGCTTGCGCGCAGAAATTCTCAGAAACTATTTATGAGATCGATTTGAAATTTCATACACGTGTTCAAAATATGGCTCTACATAACTTATACTTCAAATTTCAAAAAAATATTTAATAAATTTTTTTATTTGAATTTGAATTTATTTTTTTCTTAAAATTTTAAAATTTTCGTTGTAATAGTATTTAAAAAATATATTTTTTTCTGTAAATTTTTTAAAAGTTTGTATAAACTTTGAAAGTGAACATTTTTAACCAAGTAAAGTTAATTTTGTAAATTTTGATCAAATTTGTACTTCAGACTTTTGCGCGCTGTAAAATACTAATTTTCAAATTTTTAAAAAATTGTCCAATTTTTATTTCCTTATACATTTTAAAAAAATTTCTCAAATTCTCCGGAAATTTGAGAACGAATGTAAATATATGTGATTATCATGTGATAAAAATTTCAATTGATTGTTTTGCTTTATTGCTAAGTTACAGTGGTTTCAAGAAGGATATTTTTTTCGAGTGCACAGATATATGTTAAGGTTCCTAAGACCCTTAAACGTCCTCCCGTGGATGTTGCAGGAGCAAAACAAACAGGGTAGCATCTCCAGTGTCGTCCTCGCCACTTGACCATTGTTCAAAATTACTTGGTCCGTCTCCAAAAAGCCCTGGAGTACCTGAA